>JACXGK010013944.1:0-12205 GCA_016801125.1 Novumbra hubbsi
TCTGTCTATCTCTCATTCTCACTTGGTCTCTCTGTCTATCTGTCATTCTCACTTGGTCTATCTGTCTATCTCTCATTCTCTCTTGTTCTCTCTGTCTATCTCTCATTCTCTCTTGGTCTCTCTGTCTATCTCTCATTCTCTCTTGGTCTCTCTGTCTATCTCTCATTCTCTCTTGGTCTCTCTGTCTATCTCTCATTCTCTCTTGGTCTCTCTGTCTATCTCTCATTCTCTCTTGGTCTCTCTGTCTATCTCTCTCTGTGTCTCTATCACGGTTTCTTCTTCTCTCGATGCTTCTCTTTCTCTCCTGAACATTCTCTCTCGCTTGCTCTCCCTTGTCTGATATTGCTGCATTCTAGGGCACCCCCCCAGTGCAACCAATCAGAGTCTTCGAGCATCATTCGGCAGGCCTCCTCCCAGGTGCCTTAGTGTTGAGGCTGTTGATGTCAGGGTTTGTGAGCTTTTAGATCCACGCATCCTACAGCAGGCCAGAAGTGTTCAGTGGGGCCTGCCTTCCATCACTTCTCTCCCTCTTTCTCTCTCCCTCATCTATCTCGTTTTTCTCTCTTTCTCCCTCTGAGCTCTTTCTGTCCAGTCCTGATCCATTCTGCCAGTCCTGATCCATTCTTTCCAGTCCTGATCCATTCTGCCAGTCCTGCTGTGTTGCCTGTCATCAGAGGGTTCGGTTTAGTTCTGTTGCATGGCATTCAGATGGTTTTGTTTAGTTCTGACTCAAGTCATTCAGAGGGTTCTGTTCAGTTCTGCTGCTTGTAATTCAGAGGGTTCTGTTTCGGTTCAGTTGCCTGTCATTCAGAGGGTTTTATTCGGTTCTGTTGCTCGTCATTCAGAGTGTTCTGTTCGGTTCTATAGCCTGTCATTCAGAGGACTTTGATCAGTTTGGTTCTGTTGCCTGTCATTCAGAGGGTTCTATTCGGGTTCTGTTGCCTGTCGTTCAGAGAGTTTGTGTTCGGTTCTGTTGCCTGTCATACAGAGGGTTCTACTCCGCTCGGCTGTGCCTGGCTCTTTCACGGTGAACTCAGTGACTTCAGCTGGGTAAAACTGTTATTATCATATTATCAGAGTAGTGATTAGGGGCATGGGGGGGGGCTCTCAAAGGGCCTTGGTTCTGTTTGGGAAAAGCATTCTTTTTCAGACAGAGCATTTATTTACTTACAATATACTGGTCCAAGTTTTACCCATAACTTCCCCCTTTATTCTGAGGAGGCCTCTTGAAAGCACTGTGTTGTTGCCAAGACAGAGAGAGAGGGATTCAGAGAAAGGAGAGACAGAGAAAGGTATTCAGAGAAAGGGAGAGACAGACAAGAAGAGACAGAGAGAGATGAGAGGG
The DNA here is from genome assembly GCA_016801125.1 of Novumbra hubbsi. Taxonomy (NCBI): domain Eukaryota; kingdom Metazoa; phylum Chordata; class Actinopteri; order Esociformes; family Umbridae; genus Novumbra; species Novumbra hubbsi. The sequence continues at coordinate 1,346 of JACXGK010013944.1, forward strand.
AGGGAGAGAATCGGATGTCAGAAAGGGAGAGAATCTGATGTCCGAGAGGGAGAGAATCTGATGTCAGAAAGGGAGAGAATCTAATGTCCGAGCGGGGAGAATCTTATGTCAGAAAGGGAGAGAATCTGATGTCCGAGAGGGAGAGAATCTGATGTGAATACATTCTTTCACAATTTCTTTCTGGTCCCCCACAGGAATCGCACCCAGAGCCCTGCTGTTGCTAGAGTCGTAAAAGAATACAGCTCATTTCTCTTAAGGCAAAACAATGACAGTTCCAATGAATGGGATTTTATTAAGGCTCAAATTGACACTTAGGTTGATGAACATCTTCTGGTTCAAAATTAAGCTTAGGTTGATGCATATCTTCTGGTTCGAAAATTAAACACAAACAACAGAGATGTAAAGGTACAAAGTAAACATATTTGGTTGTGTTAACCAGTTTTTAGGTCTTAAGAAATGTAATTTAGGTCTTAATCAAACTTTTCGCATAAGAATAAAGATCAAACAATCCCATGTCTTAGCTGAATTGAAGAGACAACAAAATCAAGACACCTGTGATGTCACTGGTCACAAAAGATTGGGCCAGTCTAGAGTTGAGAACGTAGGTCAGCTCCATATTCAGTCTAGAGTTGAGAACGTAGGTCAGCTCCATATTCAGTCTAGAGTTGAGAACGTAGGTCAGCTCCATATTCAGTCTAGAGTTGAGAACGTAGGTCAGCTCCATATTCAGTCTAGAGTTGAGAACGTAGGTCAGCTCCATATTCAGTCTAGAGTTGAGAACGTAGGTCAGCTCCATATTCAGTCTAGAGTCTAGAACGTAGGTCAGCTCCATATTCAGTTTGACCAGGCCCCTGTTCCTCCAATGTGCAGCTGTTAAACCGTGATGCCATCCGCTACATAGTTACAAAGCGAATCTGTTATAGTGTGTTGGTGTGTTTTAATGACTTGCAGACCAAGCTGATGCCAGGGGGAATGTGTTACTGACACACACACACACACAGATTTCACTTACTTTAAAGCCCACATACCAAATGTACCAAATGTACATTCATGAGATCTTCAAATAATTCTAAAGGTCTCTGTGTGAAGATGCTTAAGGGTTGGATGGCACCTCTTTCTCCACACAGCGAGGCTTCCCATGACCGCTGACACAGAGCGGTTCCCCGCCCGCTGCCTCCCCCTGGACTCACGCGTCGGCCTGTGATCTGAAGGTTATGTTCTGCCAGCCCGTGAACACGGCCAAGACACCCAAAGCATCGTAGGCTTGCTCTGATTTAGTAGCCCACTTCCAGGACCCACCATCCCCTCTGGTCCAAGCCCAAAACAACAAGCTGTAACATTCAATGTCCTGGAACTGGGTTCCTATGAGCAGAGGCTTGTGAACCCGTGTGAGGTTGGTTTGCGCTCCGCAGCCTTCAGGTTGGTCATGTCTAGCAACGCGTTTACGGTGCACAAACAAGCACACGCACATTTTCTAGGAACCAAACATTCAGGATTCTAACATGTGCCTAGCGTTCCAAAATGTGGCGGGGGTTCTAACATGTGAACAGGGTTCCAGCATGTGTTGAGGGTTCTAGCATGTGACAAGGGATCTAACATATGGAAAAGGTTCTAATATGTTAAAAGGATTAGTCTTAATTCTCTTTTTGTGGCCCCTGACATTGTAAATATGGGTTTGTGAATTGTTCTGAGATAATATATGGAATTGTTCCGAGATAATATATGGAATTGTTCCGAGATAAAATATGGAATTGTTCTGATATAATATATGAAATTGTTTTCATGGTGATGCCATGGATCATTTAACAATTCTACTTGGAGTTTTAGGATTTTAATTCATTTATGTATCTAGTTTGTTTCAGTGAGAACGTATCGACTGAATTATTTTGGTCATGTGTCCAACGAGTGCCCTCTGGCCTTGAAAGAAGAGAGGGGAGGCAGGTCCTTGTCCTGATACTGATCATTATCCTGTCTCATCGCTTTACAGGTGGAGGCCCAGAACTTTATTGTGATTACTGGTTAGTGGAAGCTCTTACCCTAAACTACTTACAGTCAAATTATGCAGCCAAATATCAGTGTAACAACAGATACAATTTCTCCTCAGTAACACTGCTAACAGTGAAGTCAGTTCTAGTACAGAAATAAAGAGTGTAAGTGTTTTCAAAGTATGTGGTAAACAGCCTAATGGCTGAATTCTCTAGTCCCTCAGACTAGACCCCCAAAGATCCTTGTAGACCTGGACATTTTAACCATGCTTTTAAATTCCTAACTCTGCACCAAGGTTTCAATGGCTTTCCCCTTTGTAAAGAGCTTGTTGCTTTGGAATGCGTGTTTTCTCTTGGTTTGTTCACATGTTAACCGCAGATTAGGGACAGTCAGCTTATCACACAGTGAATGTTGAGTCTACAAGACATGTAACATGTTATTGTAGCACACAAAAATACTTCAATGTAAGTCACTCAAAAAGTTTATAATATTTTTCCACTGGTCATCTTCTGGCCTTGGCAGTGGTTTTTACCAATTTCTTCTGAACACACTCCCTTTCCCAACAGTGTTCTGCAGTGTGGGAAACTCGATATGATCAGAAGACATGTTCTGGACGTACTCACCTCCAAACAGATATCTGTCCCAAAATGCACCCTATTCTCTTGTCCTCTACTTCAGGCTTTTGGTCAGAAATAGTGCATCACCTCAGAAGTGGGCTGTCATTTGAGACCCCCTCTAAGTTCTACGAACAACACTGGATCTATTTTTGACCTGCCACATTCCTATCACCCCCAGATGTTCTCACCCATCTATAAGATGCTCACGGCCATCTTTGATGCTGGGCCTTGTAAGAGGGGACAGAGGCGGGGCTGTGGCCCCAGGCAAACATTTCACAAGAGGTTCTGATGTTGGCTGCAAACGACAGGCAAACATGAAATATCCAGCAAAGTCTAAAGTTAGAAGCCGAGACGTTTATGATGCATCTTTATGACAACAGGTAGGAAAAATTGTCACCCAAGACCTGGGAGAAAGAGGAGCTGGAAAAAACCCACCTTAGATACATGGATCATAGTTTGTTATATCCAGCTGCTTTATTTTGTTTGTGTTCATCTCACAGTCATTTGGCTCTACAGGCATTCACATATGCCTGTCCCATCATGATACCTTGATTGGAAAGACGTGCGAATCTACTGCGTCTTATATCATTGCGCTTTTGCCTTTATTGTTTTCTCCGCCTAATCTTCTACCTTTTACATTTCGGCCCCTCTCCATTATACCAGAGGCACACAGCCTTGCACATGTAGAAACCCTTAGTGAAACTTCCCTGAAACCTCTTAGAAGAATCAGTAACTGTAGATGCTAATGCGCTGTTGTCATCTGAGTCGGCTCCTCCCTCCTCCCTCCTCCCTCCTTCCTCCTCCCTCCTCGTGCTCTGGAGGTGTAGGTGGCTGGCTGAGGAGACTGCAGGCAGTCTAGACAGCAGATGAGAGAGGCTGACCGGCCAGTTACTGACGGCTTCTTTGTACCTTTACTGAATCCCAAACGACACTCAATTCCCTACCTAGTTCACTACTTACGACCAAGGCCCTTTGTGTCGGTGCCCTAGAGAGGATGCCATGGGGGACGGACCACGCTGCCTTCGGTTGCCGGGGGTTTTGCACGGTCATTTTGTCCGTTTTTTCTCTGTTAATGTAATGAAGTGGAAGAATGAATGTGGTGGATGCAGTCATCTGCTATTATAAGAGTTTTGGGGCAAAGTGCACCAGGCTCTGTAAAGTACTGCTTATGAAAGGTAAACTGTTCACCCACACAGAACCACATCACACTGCAGATTCCCAGCGCAAAGATCCACACCGCCAATTCCACCTTCCCGGACTGCCAATTGTAAAAGTCATTTTGTCTACTGGACAGCCTATCATAGAGGTCAGTCTGTCTAATGGACTGCTTATCGTAGAGGTCAGTCTGTCTAATGGACTGCTTATCGTAGAGGTCAGTCGGTCTAATGGGCTGCCTATCGTAGAGGTCAGTCTGTCTAATGGACAGCCTATCGTAGAGGTCAGTCTGTCTAATAGACTGCCTATTGTAGAGGTCAGTTTGTCTAATGGACTGCCTACCGTAGAGGTCAGTCTGGCTAATGGACTGCCAATCGTAAAGGTCAGTCAGTCTAATGGAAAGCCAATTGTAAAAGTCAGTCTGTCTATGGACAGCCTATCATAGACGTCAGCCTGTCTAATGGACAGCCAATTATAGGTTAGTCTGTCTAATGGACAGCCTATCGTAGAGGTCAGTCTGTCTAATGGACTGCCAATCATAGGTTAGTCTGTCTAATGGACAGCCATTCATAGGATATTCAGCCCCCAGTTGCCTCATAACTCAAAGTTCTGCCTGATTTTCACCTCATCACGTATTGCTGGTAGGATGAGGATGGCAGGTTGGGGACGACCTGTTCAGGACGGCAGGTTGAGGATGACAGGTGGAGGACGGCAAGTAAGGGACGGCAGGTTGAGGACGGCAGGTTGAGGACGGCAGGTTGGGGACGACAAGTTGAGGACGGCAGGTTGAGGACGGCAGGTTGAGGACGGCAGGTTGAGGACGGGTTGCAGCAGGTGAACCAACCGGGTTGCAGCAGGTGAACCAACCGGGTTGCAGCAGGTGAACCAACATCTGACTTGTGCGTCACGTCCTTCCATCTGTTTCATCGTGAAGTCATAACACTCGGAGCGCCATCCTCGAAACCTAAGCTCTGGGGTTTTGGACACCGCTGGATTCTTCATCATCCAGCCAGCCGGTGAACAAAACGGTCAAGCTCTCTAACAGGAGAGAAAAAAAACTCTGTGAGTCAGCGACCTGCTGCTTGGTGATTACTTGGCATCTGCTTGAGGATTTAGCGGAGCTGGAACCAATGACTGCACTTGCACCCGTTGACTTGAGTATCGAGCCCCAGATAGAAGGAGGTGGGACATGGAGCACTGCACCATTTGGGGCTTAAGATGTAAGAATAATATGGAGATTGTTGTGCCGAATTATTCCAGATTATTCTTGTCAGATTAGTGCACCAGGATCCCATTAGTGGCCAGTGAAAAGACTATGAGCCCCTTGGAGTTGTGACTTAAAACAAAGAACTCTAAGACCAGTGATCCTATTGGTACATTGTGGCAACCAAGCAAGTTCTCTATCGGCTTTTGTCTAAGGTGGGGTACTGTGTAGGAGGTATAGTCGTACTCAGGAATGAGATTTACTCTTCCAATGGACACCGAAAGGCTCCTTCAGAACGATGTTTCACAATACAGGCTTTGACCCTTGGTACCTGGTTCCACCAATCTTCTCCTTATTCTGGATCCAGTACCGTGTCCCTGATCTAAACAGCAGCTGATTAGGAGTTTAAACAGTGGTCCATACAAACCTGCAATATGGATGGACCATGCTGGGATGCATTACTATCAACTCATCAAACACTTCGCAGCCTTAAGGAGTTTTATTGGTGTGGTCAAGTACCTGGTGTGGTCAAGTCTCTTCCACCTCTGGAATATTGCTGTCAAATATATAATTAAAGTCCACTGCTGTAGTTCTAGGTGGAGCGAAAGAGGCAATCTGGTCACTTGAAATGTAAATTTGGACAGATGAGAGAGTGGAAACTGCATGCCAAAGCTAAACCTTGTTAAAAGCCAAAGCTAAACCCACTGTAATTGTGGGATGTTTAAGTTTAACAGACATTAGGAAAATAATCCTGAAGAGTTATGAAATAGCACAGAGGGCCCAAGCTAAATGCTTCAGCTTGTTTAGTATCTGAGGAAAGGCCTCTGCGATGCACCACCTTGCCTTGTACAGTAATGTGGCATATTCCATAAAATCTGTGGTTTCTGGGAGGCCTGGCAGAGTGATCTAAACAGGGCAGGACGTTCAGTGGTCTGAAAACTCAAAGTCTAAACCTTCTGTCTAAACCTTAATGCCTTTTCCGTTTCATTTGAAATGTACACAGTTTTCCATCTTCTTTTCATGTATCATTTCGTTGTAAAAATGAACCATGACCCACCATAAGTAACCATACGTTCCTAGGAACACTTACAGTTCTAAGCCAGTGTCCAGAGTCTAACACCTGAACAGCCAGTGAAAATATCTACTTGATCATGACACGAAAAGGATGGCCTGTTTTCTCAGATGCCTACACATTCCTATTGAAGCTGCTGTTGTGCAAAACTGATCCCAAACAATATAAACCAGTTCTAAAGACGGTCTAAAGACCAATTTATGTATTAGTGGAGTTTAATTTAGGGGCACCATGTCTGCAATGTTGGGCTTAATAACCTGTGTTTTGTCCTTGTGTTTTGGACACGTACAAGCATGAGAAAACAAGTTGACATTAAATTAACACACTAATTTAGCTTTAACAACTAAAACCTCCTCCAAATCCTCCAAATCACATATACTTTTTTTGCAAGTTGGTGCCATTTGGACAACTGTTGGACTTTAGTTGGCGCCATATTTGCCACCTCGTTCAATGCCAAAAGATCAATCTTGGACAAATTCAATCCATTTTGATCCATTAATTAATATTGAGATTCCGAATTTGCTCCCATCTAGTGGACAACGGCTGTTTTTCAGCAACAGCACATTCAAATGATGGCTTTACTCACAACTTTAGTCAATGAGCAAAGAAATTTATATATATATTATATATATGTTTTCCCATTGCAAAAAATTTTATGCAGGTGGCACATTGATTAGCCACTATAATTTTAACAGTGTTGCATGTATACATTTTTAAGCCATTTTGCTTTGATCAGTAGTTGAAAAAAGTGATTAGTAAAGATCAGAGACCCATGATTTGGTCACAAAATCTATTTAGATTATTCAACTACTCATTCTGCCAGCAATTTCGAAATCTTCAATAAGTTATTTCACTATTACTGCTTGTTATTTTTATTTTATTTAATTTCCGTTCATGGTTTATTTAACTTTGCCTTTATTTGCCGTTTTTGCAATTCTGTAACCATGGATTTTCTCTTATTCTTTTGCAGTAGTCTCTTTCTTAAGTGCCACTTCTCAGTTATGAGAGAGAATGTATTTTCAAACTTTTGATCTTTAGTTTTTACAATGTAAGTTTTCCTTTATTCGTGAAGTAACATCAAAGCAAAGGTGAAAATAAGACACCATTCTCCAGTGGAGCTCAAGCTGCATTCATGACTTTGCCTTCACTCATCTGTCAATTAAGGCATCGGCAATGAATACGTTGCTTGTTTTAATTCAGCCTTATCAGAGGTGGGAGTTTGACAAACGTCTGCTTGATGTTTGATGGGTATGGCCTAATGCTTGTTACCCAGGGTAACACCCTGGGTAACATGGGTAACACCCTGGGTAACATGGGTAACACCATGGGCGACACCATGGGACGACACCATGGGTAACATGGGTAACACCCTGGGTAACATGGGACGACACCAGGGGTAACATGGACGACACCATCAATGAAATACCAGAGACAGTTTGAAATACCCCTCATTGTCATCCCCAGCTGCAGGTTTGTGCAGGTTTGCCAGTTGTCCAGCACTGTGGTTCCAGCACTTTGGTTCCATTGGTTCCATCACTGTGGTTCCAGCACTGTGGTTCCAACACTTTGGTTCCAGCACAGAGAGGAGCGGAACAGAACTGTGTAAACAAGCAGTGACATTTTGAAGCAATCAAGACTATGGTTTCCCAGTACTTGCTCCATAAAATGCCTGTGTGTTTGCCTCGGACCAGATGAGACAAGTCGTAAATTCTTACGAGGGACGCCACCTGTCTCAGCAGAATTAAAGTCAGAGGAACAGCTAGTCCACATTACACAACAACCATAGCAGACACTCTGGTAGTGGCTGGAAACAGAACCGGGCTCTGGAAGAGGATGGTGATTCTATGTGCTGAGGTGGGTTTGGTCTTGGTTACATCTGGGAATTGATATGTTGAATGTAAATATACCACACTGGTGTGTACTGCTGATTCTCTTTTGGATGTTAAATTGTTGTGCACCAGAAACCCAGAAATGGAGTAGGAAAATGTCAAACAGTGTCCATTGTTTTCTAGTTTGTGATTTTATCTGTAAACAGTCATTCCAAACTTTAGCAACCTTAACTCCAATTGTATTCGTTTTTCCTGCATATAGAGGATTTGGACATAAAAAACTAGACATATTCACATAGACACATGACTTCATAGAGCGTTGTCAGAGTACAGTAGAAGTGCTAACCGGTTCGTGCCCCGCCACCGTCAGAGATACTCCAGTGGATTGGGAAGACAGCTCTTTTCAACCTGCTTCATCTAGTTTTCTCTGTCCTCTCCAAATTTGGTTATCCACACTGTATTTCTCTTGGCTCTGTTCCTCAAAGCACAACCTCTCTGCCAAGAACTTCCACAGGTTTTATAGCTGTAACAAACCATGCAGGGAAGTTACAGAAACAGGGTTTTCTTCAAACCCTAACTCCTGTCCCTGGGGCAGCTTCCTAGGGTTCAAAATGCCCTGAAACTGTAAGAAAACAGCACCAGGCCAGGGCATTAAGGGTTAATAAAAACCTGTAACAGAATCCGTCATGTTACCAGCAAAGATGTCGTAAGCATATTACTTTTTAAAACTGATTTCGGCTTTGGGTGCTTTAAATAAACAATAATATTTACTTGCATATTTGATGTGGTTTTTAACAGCGTCTTCAATGAATTACTGTCTTTAAATTGTTGGTAGCGGTTTGTATACAAGCAGGGCATATGAATCCACTGTATACAGCCTGGCCATATGAATCCACTGTATACAGGCAGACTACATGAATCCACTGTATACAGCCTGGCCATATGAATCCACTGTATACAGGCAGACTACATGAATCCACTGTATACAGCCTGGCCATATGAATCCACTGTATACAGGCAGTCTACATGAATCCACTGTATACAGCCTGGCCATATGAATCCACTGTATACAGCCTGGCCATATGAATCCACTGTATACAGGCAGACTACATGAATCCACTGTATACAGCCTGGCCATATGAATCCACTGTATACAGGCAGTCTACATGAATCCACTGTATACAAGCAGGGCATATGAATCCACTGTATACAGCCTGGCCATATGAATCCACTGTATACAGGCAGACTACATGAATCCACTGTATACAGCCTGGCCATATGAATCCACTGTATACAGCCTGGCCATATGAATCCACTGTATACAGCCTGGCCATGTGAATCCACTGCATCCAGGTTGGCCATATGAATCCACTGTATACAGGTAGGCCATGTGAATCCACTGTATACAGCCTGGCCATATGAACCTACTGTATACAGGTAGGCCATATTAATCTATTGTATTCAGGTAGTCCATATTGTTTCATTGAATTCAGGTAGGCAATAGGAATCCACAGGCCACATGATTCCACTGCATCCTTGACATTTGGTGCTAATGAATTATCTTGCACCTGCATATCTCCACACAGTGGTATAATGTTGGCCCAGCAGTAGAGGTTCATTAATAAGGACAACGAAGAACCATAAAACATGTCATTATTTTCCAGTGATTACCTGCTATGCCTTCAGAAAGCCAGTGCGTATTCCCTAATTAGTGCACTAGTGATGACCAGAGTGCTCAGAAGTAGTGCACTGTGAAGGAAAAGTCTGCTATTTGGGCCACGTGCCCTCAAGACGTGTGCAAAGGTGATTTGAACCTCTGCTTTCCAGAAGAAAAGGAAAAACATTACATCATATCGCGGCTTTCTGTTCGTATCCAGACCCGGTTTGAATTTTGTCATTTCTTCTGGGATCAGATTGAACATCAGATGTGCGTCACAGAAATAGATGGAGGCCAAGTCCAGACTACCATGAGGGCCGGGAAAGGGTTAAGGGTGTTCCTCAGCCTATTTGTTATCTGAGAATCAGCGTCACTCACTGTTATTGAGTTATATGCTGTGGACTAAATGGCCCCCTATTGACTATATAGTGAACTACTTTAAGTCTGGGCCACATGCAACAACTCGGAAATAGGGTGTTATTTTGGAACGCATCCGTACTTTCTCGTACCTTCACCACAGAACATTTAATTACACGATTGCCCAGGAAGATGTTGAAGAAGAAGCCAAAATACTACGTGAACCATGAATGGGTTAGGGGTGAGAATGTCAGGGGTGCTTTTTGGACGTATGTTTATGTGACTACTATAACTACACACCCAGCTACACCATCCAATCAGCCGGAGGAGCAGGGCTAATTCAATCCTGAACAGATCATCCCAAGAACTCTGTAATAGGAAGCAGTGGACTGCCTTTCTGTTGTTTCTGGAGAAAGGGTCAGTTCTTGAAAGGTACACAATGAAAAGGTGGGTTTTCACATGTTTTCTGAAAATGTAGGAAACTCTGCTGTCCTAGCCAGAGCTGGTTCCACCACTGAGGGGCCAGAGAAGCATGTTGACTGTGGATTGGGAACTGTTCTGTAGGGGCGGGACAGCCATGAAGCCCAAAGAGGCCTGAATGAGGAGTCCGGGTTGGGATCTAAGATTTAGACATTATCTTAGTGTAGGGATGTAGGGTATATACATTATCTGAGGGTAGGTATATTGGGTTTAGACATTATCTGAGGGTTGGAATGTAGAGTTTAGACATTACCTGAGGGTAGGGATGTAGGGTATAGACATTACCTGAAGGTAGGGATGTAGGGTTTAGACATTACCTGAGGGTAGGGATGTAGGGTTTAGACATTACCTGAGGGTAGGGATGTAGGGTTTAGACGTTACCTGAGGGTAGGAATGTTGGGTTTAAGCTTTGCCTGAAGGTAGAGAGAAGAAGCACCCTCTTTGTCTATCTATGTCTGTCTCTCTATCTGTCTGTCACTCTCTATGTCTCTGTCTGTCACTCT
>JACXGK010013945.1:0-12200 GCA_016801125.1 Novumbra hubbsi
AGACGTCACCTCATGATCACTAAAATGCCATGTTATTTTCTGGCCACATGCTTTTTTCCATCCTACAATATGCTTTGATCCTAGGTGCCTACTACTATCACACAAGTGGACCACGGACTGAACACCAAAGTTACTTATCAACAAACCAAAACGTCATCGGTTAGGAAACCTCTAATATTCAGTCAAAATTATTTTCACACTGGGTGTAAGAAAGTTAACATGTGAATATATTTTCCTAGGCTGTGCCAGACTTTTGGCAAGTAAAATTTGAAAATGACCACAGAAATACAAAGCATATCTTCTTTGAACGAGGAACATATCTGCGACAGGTAAGATACAGGAATCGAATTACCTGTCAATTCAATTTTGTGGCACATTTCTACAGCAACATGTTTCAATGTGTTTCAGAGTGCGCCCACACTTATCTGCACCAGTGGCTCTGGACAGGTATTTACATTTTGATCAGAAAAGTACATTTCGCTATTATTGTAGGTGCGTGTCTGTGTTGTTCTGTATAATAATGTGTCTTATCCACCAGGGGTCAGTAAACAACTCAGGAACCTTGACAAAACACTCCTCATTTCGAGAAGAGAATTATCTCAAGAGATACAGGCAGCTGATTATTTTACTCAAGCAGGTAACAACTCTCAGCTGTAATTAAAACTTGCGAGAAAAGACAAAATGTGGACTTTGTTGATCAACCGTGTTAACAGCTCTCTTCCTTCATGGACATCCCTCCATCTCCAGAAGATGCACTCGATACAGGGTCCAAGAAAGGAGCTGGGAGACTATGCCCCCCACCCCTACGCTGAAGAGGGGGACCTAGAGGCCGACCACCAGCTGGACCTCATCTCCATCCCTGACACGCCCTTTGACCAGGACACACTTCTCTACTTGGGCCCCAGGTTCCACAACCTGGCCTCCATCTGCTACACCCCACATCTTAACACATCCTAAAGGCAATTTTCCCTTCCTGGGCCAAGAAACTCTATGCAACAACTGGCTAAATCTCACATGTATAACAGATTAGGCTGCTGGACAGTTTCATGGGTTATCAACTGGAGTCCTTAAATGGGAGATGTTATTGCCAGGGGAGGTTTGTGTGAGAATATAGGCATGAGCAAATTGTTATTCAAGCTGATTCTGAACACAGAAAAAAGGTGCCAAAGATACCTGGAAAGATCTCAAGACTAAGAAATCCACCTAAAAAGAAACCTTCTAAACACAGAGACAATCTTTGTAACATAATAGCAGAGGTAGCTCCCTTATCGAGCATGAACATCTCAGTTGAACCAAAACTCTCTCCATTATACATAGCAGTGAAAGGAGCATCTACTAGCATAAAACAGGGAACCTGTTTTGTACAGTGGTTCTCAAAAGTGTTCACAGTCCTTAGACCCTTGATATAGTTTGCATTGTAGAAACATACTGTAAACCTCCAAGAAACCTCCAAGGTGTATTAAACCAGAAATGTGCACAGCTCATTCAGGTGTTTTATAACAAAGGGGATGAATACTTTTACTTGTATTTATTTTTTATTCAGCACAATTTGTAAATGTAACTTTTCACTTCCTAATGTCAAAAAGTCGGGGGGGGGGGTAATGGTTATAAAACTATACATAAATATATATGTGAAGTATTTGTCAAACAATATGTGAGTTAACGTGAAGTAACTGTGGAACCCGTTATTTTGACTGTAATGGTGAATAAGGGAAATACAGTTTGGTCTTGTCACACCATTTCTAACACCTTACATCGTCCAAATACATTGAGAATATTGTAATATAGAAATTGCTGTTATACAAGAGGTAAAAATATCCCAACTTTTGACAGGTATTTCTGTACAGAGATAAAAGGTGTGGGCTTTAAATGTTCATATTTTGACGTGGGTTCATGGATATGAAAATAAAGTTAATTGTTCAATATGGATACATGCATTTTATCCACTGACACACGGTGATAGGGAAACATTCTGTTAATAATAGAGGTGTTAATATAGCAAAGGTCAATATTGCATAGCAAAATATAGGCACGTGTGTGTGCTCCTAAACATGTGTGTTCTCAATTGTCTCTTGCAGTGTTGTGCAGGGCATTCAGTTGGGAATATATCCAGCCTGAAGGAGCCGTGGTAAGCAGTGAGGGCACTGGGTGTCATCTCCTGTTCCCCCCGGAAGCCATTCTGTGGGTAGTCACGGATCCGTTCTAGAACACCTCAAACAGAAAATGCAGCTAACACTGAATTTCAATGTGAAATGCTTAATGATTACACAAGCCCAACCTTAATATTTTACCAGAGCGGCACTAGGAAGATGGGCAACCGTGGGAATATGGATCTTATACAAAACAACACACCAGTACTGCGATTACGGGCAGAATACCAAGCATGTGTGTGATGAGGTCTGTGGCAGTGGCTACTGTGGGCTGGGGATAGGCACAGATGCCAATCTGGGGAGAAGTGACCACGGTATGACTGCGTTTCCCCTGGTCGGGCCATTGGCGCAGAAAGGTAGCAAAAACCCTACACTCCATAACGGGCTGCTGGACCAGGATAGCCCTGCTGGCTGGAGTAGAGACGTGTCGAATACGAAGGTCATGTTTATTCACTACTGTATGCAATCTAGTTTAGCTTCACCCGTGCTGGGTGCCTGCGATTGGCACTGCACACGGGGGGCTTCCCGGTCACTTGTTTGCCCTCGGCAGAGTCAAGGCTCCGATCTAGACAGTGATGGTCAGGTTGGAACCACAAACGTGTGTCTTAGGCCATTGCAACCCCACGAAGGCCTCATCAATGTCTATACCATTACAAACTGCTTAGTTCAAACCCTGAACGCTGCCGTGGCAACTAGGGATTGTCTTTGTTTTGGGGGCGGTGCCAAGCGGGGATTTCTTGTTATCATCCTTCATGTAACGCGGTGCAAAAGTTTATGATCTTTCACTCTGGCTAGGTGGCAAGCATGGGTTTAAGTGCATGGCATAACAACACAGACATCCACAATGGATTATGGACTGCAATTAACTCTGCTTACTATACTATACTGTACAGAGAAAACCACATTACGGATGGTTGACGGAAAATATAACTTAGCTTGTTAGCATAAACAATAACTAGCTAATTATTTATTCTGACACTGACAACTTGTGTGTAGAAAAGAAATAGGGGAGATGCATTCCTTGCCTTAACAGAAGAAACCATAAAAATCTAAAGGTTATTAAAAGACTAATCGAACAATCCCTTTGTTGGAGCAACTTTGGTAGCGATTGCATTCATGGGTCTTCTATGTTATGCTATGTTAATACTGGTATACCTTTATTTGGTCAGTTTCCAACAATCTTTTCAGCAGGTGCTTTCAAGCTTTGTCAGATGGGATGAGGCATGTCGCTGCACAGCCTTTTTCAGGTCTCTCCCCAGGTGTTTGATTGGGTTCAAGTCCAGGCCCTGGCTGGGCCAATCGAGAACGTTCATGGACTTGTTCTGAAGCTACTTGTGTATTGTGTTGGCTGTTTGCTTAGGTTCGTTCTCTTGTTGGAAGGAGAACCTTTGCCCCAGGTTTTCCCCCAAGTTATCAAGAATCCGTCTGAAAGCTCAGTTTGAACATACCAATAAACCACTTCTAAGGTCTTTGGAATATTGACCCTATACCATATAACCCATCCCCCCGGATGTTTGAGTGTAATCTGTTACAAGCCACATAAGCCTTCAAAAAGTCCCAAATGCTACTTGAATGTCAAAAGCAAAAATGACCAGAGCTTTTTAGATTCATGGCAACTAGGCTACACAACTACCAGACCAAAAAATAAACAAGAAAACTTCATTGGGAAGACCCAGAGTCTACTGAACACAGCTGATACAATTTGTAAAATCACTACCAGGTTTTCATTGAATAGGGTATGCTTGTCCAGGGCTACAACACAAACGTGTGCTTCTTGGGGTACTGGAGGACCAGAGTTATACCCATAGTGTTTTCTTATCAGTAATGGGAGTCAAACCTGGGATGTTCTTCTCCTTGAGAAGTCTATGTTCTCTCCAGTGTTGGTGGCCTCAGTCTCCATCAGTATGTTCTCCCTGGGAACTTCCATCTTTAGAGCCACGTCCCCGAACACATCAGCCGTTTCCACACACCTGGGCCACACACACACACATTTAAGGAATCTCTATCACTAAACGTTTACTCTTTCAAAATCCTATTTTCACTAACAAATTAAAATCCTAACATCTAATCCTAAACCCCAATGAAAGGGTTTATCCATAACTAACCTCAAGCCACAGATATTTTTTCCTCATGGGGACAACCATACGTTTTCAGCCCCCCATCAAGTTAGTAAAAGTTAAACACACTAATATTATATAATGAAATTGTATTAGAAACTAAGCTATGCATACATTCTTGTATTTGTGTGTTTTTCTGAATGGGCCAAAATAGGGTCAGAGTAAGACCTGCAGTCTGGTTGCCTAGGTAGCCTGTGAAAAGCAGCCAAGGAGCCCAGCCCTCTAGCAGGAGAACAGCTGATCTCCCTGCCACACGCACGTCATGGCAACCCAGACCAATTATGACATCCCTCTGAGAGAACATACAATATTATGATGCAAAATCATGGAGAAAGCCTTAATTATTACAACAACAGAAATAACTAGAGTACGAGATGGACTATGACATCTTTCGTGTATTGAACATATAACCAAAGAGGCATGTCTTTTCCAGAGGTTGCCGCAGACATACAGTGGGGAGAACAAGTGTTTCCACCTCCATGCGTCACGGTTGGGATGGTGTTCATGGGGTTGTACTCATCCTTCTTCTTCCTCCAAACACGGTGAGTGGCGTTTAGACCACAAAGCTCTATTTTTGTGTCATCAGACCACATGACCTTCTCCCATGCATCCTCTGGATCATCCAGATGGTCATTGGCAAACTTCAGATGGGCCTGGACATGCGCTGGCTTGAGCAGGGGCACCTTGCGTGCGCTGCAGGATTTTAATCCATGACGGCGTAGTGTGTTAATAATGGTTATCTTTGACACTGTGGTACCAGCTCTCTTCAGGTCATTGACCAGGTCCTGCCGTGTAGTTCTGGGCTGATCCCTCACCTTTCTCATGATCATTGATGCCCCACGAGATCTTGCATGGAGCCCCAGGCCAATGGTGATTGACCGTCATCTTGAACTTCTTTCATTTTCTAATAATTGCACAAACAGTTGTTGCCTTCTCACCAAGCTGCTTGCCTATTGTCCTGTAGCCCATCCCAGCCTTGTGCAGGTCTACAGTTTAATCCCTGATGTCCTTACACAGCGCTCTGGTCTTGGCCATTGTGGAGAGGTTGGAGTCTGTTTGATTGAGTGTGTGGACAGGCGTGTTTTCTACAGGTAACAAGTTCAAACAGGTGCAGTTAATACAGGTAATGAGTGGAGAACAGGAGGGCTTCTTAAAGACAAACTAACAGGTCTGTAAGAGACGGAATTCTTACTGGTTGGTAGGTGATCAAATACTTATGTCATGCAATAAAATGCAAATGAATTACTTAAAAATCATACATTTGTTTTAGATTCCTTCTCCCACAGTTGAAGTGTACCTATGATAAAAATGACAGACCTCTACATGCTTTGTAAGTAGGAAAACCTGCAGAATCGGCAGTGTATCAAATACTTGTTCTCCCCACTGTAGGTAGTCCCACAGAACTCTAGGCCACTTCTCACTCTCATTATCCATTCTTCTCACATGCTGGCCTGTGGCAGAAAACAAACACCCTACACAAATAGCACCAACTAAAATAAATAACACAATACTGAATGAATCATAAGCAACACAGGCATTTTTCCCAGGTCAACAATATCCTCTGGTTAAATACACTCCATCTGGAGAGGGGGGCACTTGGGCTCACCTCAGGCGAGTGCAGAGAGCTGTACTGGAGAACCCCTCTGTTGACGCAGAAAATGTGACAAAGCAGCAGCATCCAAACAACAACAGCTCCCTGATGGGCGATGACGTAGGCGATCCTTTAAAAGCACACTGCAGTAGTATTGGCTCAGCCCTGCTGCACACTGGTCCTGTTCCACTCACCAACACCCGTAAGCATCATTCAGAAGCTGATTATCACAGAGGTTCTATTTCTCATTCTCCTCTCAGGCTTTGATTATTGAATTAAACTTTACCCAGAATGCAGTGCCAGTGTTCTGGCATATTGCACTCTCTGAAGTTATCTAATCTATATTATTTCCAGTTACTCTCCTTGTCTCTTGTTGGCTAGTTTATACATTATCTTTATTTTTTTATTTGACTACCTGACAAGCCTTCCGTCTCATATAAGATTGGTTTGTAAGTCCCTAGTAATTAGCTGTTTCTGTATTAGCGGTCAGCCAAATAGCTCCACCACACCTAGGCTCATTGCTTTCTTCTGTCTAGTCCTATTCCATCAGTGGATGGGCGTGGACCACCAACACTCCCATTGTTTTTTATGAAACAAAAATGCCCTAACCTTTAAATCTTTCCTTATCAGTTTTAAGATTCAAACTCAAGGTGATGTTCTTGTGAAATATCCTACGAAGAATCTAAATGTCAAGCATGCACTGCTGCCTGCATTTTTTTAAACGGTTTTAATTGTTTAAGGGAAAACATAACATCACAATAAAAAATGTACCATGCTTAGTGAAAGTAATTTATTAAATAATAAATACAGTCCGTAGGTCACACTTGACAGTAGCATCTTTAGTCCTAATTTGAACAAAACCCATTTGGCAGGTTTGGAAACCGTCCGGTAAAGGCCCATCCCGGCAGGCCTACCACTTGGTAGGTTTGTCCTCACCACTCCCTAGCACCTGCGTCACCAGGTAGCCATCATAGAGCTCCCTGAGATGGAGGATGAGCTCCGCTGTATTCAGGCCGGTGAGCGCCGACACAGGGATCACCCGCTGCTCCACGTGGTCCCTGAGAGCCTCCAAATTGACCCGAGACCCGGGTAGGTCCATTTTGTTGGCCACGACAGCGTGTGGCCGGCAGGAGAGACCGGGTTCATACTGGTCCAGCTCATAGCGCAGGTACTGGAGCTGCATCCAGGGTTCTGGCGAGGACATGTCCAGGACAAAAAGCAAGAAGCGACATCGCTCGATGTGGCGGAGGAAGGAGACCCCCAGACCTCGGTTTAGATGGGCCCCCCTGATGATACCGGGGATGTCAGCCACTAACCACAGCGAAAGAGAAAGGTTAAATTTGGGATCGACCCCAAACATAAACGTGCCACAACAAAACCAACCCCTTTACCTGCCACTTGCTCGTGGTCCCGGTACGTCACAATGCCCACATGCGGGTTGAGGGTGGTGAAGGGGTAGGCAGCCACAGCAGGCCTGGCATTGGAGATGGCCCTTAGGACAGAAGACTTCCCAGCGTTGGGAAATCCAACCTGCAGCAGGAAACACACACATACAGTTAACCGTATGTGCTCTGGAAGCCCTAAAGCATCCCACTAATACAGTGCCCTTTGTAAGTATTGGGGCAGTAACGTTTATTTTGTTATTTTAAGCTGGGAAGTGCAAATGTTTGGGATTTATATCAAACAATTATTATGTGGTTAAAGTATAGACTCTGTGGTTAATTAAAATGGGATTTTTCTACATTTTGGTTTGAATCTACAAGAAGAAATGAAATAACTTTGCATACATAGTCCCCCTGTTTCAAGGTAACAAAGGTATTGATTCTTTGTGGCTAATCTGGGTATCTCATCTCTGCAGGCATAAGGGAGCTGTGATTCTCAACTCAAAGTAGGCTCTGTATTGCCATTGAAGTCTGCTATTTTGTCTGTCAACCAAATAGACTTTAACAAATGTCAAGAAAGCCATCATGAGGCAAAAGAAAGACATCTAAAACAAAGGCAGAAAGTTTGTCTTAGCAAAAACAACAGTTTGAAACATTCTATAAAAGAAACAAAGCAGTGGTGAGCTCAGTAACTACAAACAGCCACGACGTCAAGTGTCGTTATTTGACCGGGTAAGCCAATTGAAAGAATCAGTTTCAAATTTACAATGATTAGTTCGCCAAAGGCATATTGATTGCAAAAAGCCACAGTGACACAAAAACACTACAACAAAGAGATCAATAAATGACAGTACGGGTTAATACATGTGTAAATATGGATGAAATCCATAATCGCTTCCCGTACGAGGTGATACAAATATACATTTGGGTAAGATGCTATGCAGGTGCAGTAACCAGGTAGCAGCTCAGACCATTAGCTTTTGAAGGAATACGCAACAATGTCATTGTCAAGTAAGAGACTGCAATAAGTCCTAGTCATTGTCAGCGAAGAAGTGATGAGAATCACGACCCAAGGAAGTGTTGATAAAAAGTAACCAATGAGAGGCCCCTATTTTGAGAAGCAAGCTGAGGTAAAAAGACATTTGCCTATTTATTGATGATGTAGCTGCTAACAAATAAAGATATTTATTTTAAAGCATATAGAAAAGTCATGCGCACACAAATGTCTCCAAACTCATTGGGTAGGAAGACAACAAAGTGGACTGGTGAAGTCAATCTCTCAAGAGAAACTCAACTGAACATGTCTTTCATGTAGACAAGACTAAAGGCAAACAGGTCTCGCGGTAAAAAAACGAAAGATGGCAGTCCAGGCCTAGCAGAGCATCGCCAGAAAATGTATCGCACATAGTTAGTTCATGCAAAGGATAATGTTACTAAATAATAAACATAAGCACTTCATTTAGACATTCTATTCATCTAAAAACGGTGGGAACGCGGCACAAAAAGTGGTCTCATTTATAGACGGTAAAACAAGTATATACGCATACACCCAAAAACTAAATCTAAGAATCTATACTTTAAACTCATCATAGTAATGGTTCGATTTCAAATCCACAGGAGGGAAAAGGGCTATTATTCATATTAACAGAGGGTGGTGTATTCCAACACACAGTGCCAACGTAACCATGGGAGTCATGCCCCGGTGTCTCACCAGTCCGGCGTGGGCCATGGTGCGCAGCTCCAGCTGGAGGACCCTCTCCTGGCCTCGCTCTCCCGGGGTGGCAGTGACGGGGGCGCGGTTCTCATTGGACAGGAAAAAGCGGTTGCCCTTCCCCCCCCCCCCTCCGAACACGGCCGTGTACTCCTGGCCGTGCCGGGAGAGGTCCGCCACCGTCTCCCCCTGCTCCTTCACCACAGTCCCCACCGGCACCTGCAGGGTCCCACCACACCCCCCCCCCGCCGTCAGCCACACTTCCTGTTACCCTCTGGGATGTGTGGTTTTTCGTGGTGAGAAGACACGTAGCAAGGCACATATCGATAGTTCATCTCAGGGCCCGTAATCCAAAGCTACTCACAGGGATGTAGGTTGTGCTGGCGTTGCGTCCGTAGCAGTTTTTACTGCCTCCCGATTGGCCGTTCTCTCCTTTGTAGACGGGGGCCACCTGCGCTAAAGACTTCACCTGCCGGTCGACTGGAGATAAAACAGGAAGTCAGGGCATCGATTACGGATCCGAAACCTGCCTCAAAAGTCTGGTTAAAATGTACATCGTTCGAAAACGAGGTCAGCCCGCTTACATACAATCTTAGCTACGCCTACTTTGGATCTGAACACCATTACAGCTCCGACCAGAATAGCCAGATGAAAACGAAGGCCGAGAATGTGCGACCAGAGTGTAATGTAATGGCTATGTTTAGGGAAAGGGCAACAGGGCTGACGGGAGAGGACTTCATGGGCCACCTATGATGATGATGTTCCCCCCGTCTCCTCCGTTCCCACCGTCCGGTCCACCCCACTCTTTCCGGGGCTCACTGTGGAAAGCGCAAGCCCCTTTCCCGCCCGCTCCAGCCAGTAGCTTCACCTTGCGGTGGTCCACGAAGTGCCGGGTCTGAGCAACAAGGCACGAGAGGGAAGAAGAAACCAAAAGTTATGTATTTGCAGTGTGACGTCAAAGCCCACTGGCGTGAATCCGAATTCAAATGTAACATCTGGAATTGTATTCTAACATTCCAGCTTAAGTCTATTTTACAATTGCTTGGGCAAATTCTGCATAGTGACTGTTTGAAAAGCGACAGTTAAAAAACATTGGCAATCCTACAAAGCATGATGGGATGAATGTTTACTTTTGTGAGGAGTTATTTACCATGCAACGTCCAATGAGCCTGGTAGGACAGTTAATATACCTCCGTAAAATGCCTCTAGGCATTTTATGCCACTGATGGCATAAATCACCAGTGTTGTGTAGCCAATAAAACATTAGGGGGTGTGGTATATGGCTGTATATGGGATTTTCTTAGGCAAGATGCATCTTTGCAAAGCTGTACTATATTAGCCAAATACCACACACCCTTGGGCCTTATTACTTATTTGGCAACACAAAGGTTTATTTTATAAACCGGTTTGGTTGAATGCTGATTGCCATGCCATCAGACCGTGTACGATGGGTATGACAACACATCACTATTTACTACTCTAATAGCATTAAAAACAAGTGCAATAAGGAATTGTAGATATACTATAACGGCTTCCATGGCAAGGCTCTGTGCCCACCAGAGAATTACTCTGCCTGCCTTCCAGTCCTGCTGACTTCAGCTGTACCAGCGCGTCTGCCAGGTTACTAGTTGACAGTAGGCACTCAACGAGCTAGACTGCTTGAATGTTGCTTTGCAATGTAAAAAAACATACATACCAGTTTTTTTTCAGAAAGCTCTCTTTTCTTAGCAATTCCTCGAGGTTGGGCACACACTGGACAGGACGTAGCGACATTCCTGTTTACAGTAGTTACCCTCTGCGCTGCCAACCAGCTAGCTTTCAGATCGTTCTTTACGAAAACTTGTTCAAAAATTCGGCTAATCTCTTGGACCAACCATCTATGCCTTTTAACCTTGGCTAACGTATGGAACATTGCAAAATAATGAATCCAATCTTAAAGTGACACAGATAGAAATTTTGCTCTGACCTTATTTACTTTACATTTAGCAGGCTAACATGGGCTACTAAAAAAACTATTTACATAAAAACGTTACATAGCTAACTGTTAGTAAGACAATTCAACCTAAGAGCATGTTAGGCGTCTTCTTCCTTTAGTTTATGTGTATTGTACCTTACCAAAAGGTAAGTATACTGCCACCTACTGTATTGGAGTGTGAGGGGCCAATGAAAGCACTCCGTTTTTTTGTAAATGTGTTGCCATACCATACACTCAATTACCTTTGCCTGATCTAGACCTATGTGAAGCCAACCATATTTACCGCATCAAAGCAACAGGTGGTGAAAGTCAATTTATTTTACATATTAAACAGTAACAAAAAACAGCCAAGATGAACAAACAACTTAACATTCATATTAGGTTATGCACAAACAAACCATTGATGCTGTGCAACACACTCATACATGTTTTACTATCCTTGTGGGAAACCAAAATATTACAGTGGACTAGGGCAGTCCAGCGAAGAAAATAACATCCTAACCCTCTCCCTAATTATACTATTTGCCATAAATATCACCCATAAGCCAAACATAAGCTTTTTCCTTATCGGGAAAGGTTGCCAGAAGATCCAGTACAATTCATGTAGGAATTTCTGATCTCCGCTAGGTTAGCAAAACATTAACACACAAACAGACACACACCTTATGATTGTCACTGTTGAGTTGAGTGAACACAAAGTCTTTAAGCTGTTTGACAGCCAGGTAGCTCAAGTATATTCCAACTGCAACATACTGTAGAAGTTTAATGAGTTGTGCTGTCCCCTTTTGAGATTAATATAACTTCACCACCATATGGTGAAGTCCCAACACTACCAGGGTTATTACAGGAAATATATGAATCATGCCCTGCCTTTTACAACAATGGATTTTCAGAAAATGATCCAATGTATTGAGGTAAATAAAACCACAAAGATTATTTCAATCCTCACACATTGACATTGAAATAATAAGGCAAGTCTGTTTGAGGGAATAACCAATGTTACACCTGTCTTCTATAACACTACTAGATACAGTCCCCCCCCCACCAAAAAATAGACTGTAGTTGTAAGTTGACAACATAAAACATGAAATTGTAATGCAACCATCTGCATTTGAATTGAGAGTTCAGAGAGCATTTTTTAAACATCCAATTGTAGCTGGTTGCCTACAACACGAATTAACACACAGTATACAATACATGATCACTTCAAATTAGTAAATTAAGCAAGAGATATGACAAACTGTTGCTGCAGCAAACATACACCAAACATGTAT
>JACXGK010013946.1:0-12204 GCA_016801125.1 Novumbra hubbsi
GTTCCTGGATAAATCCCTCATAAGAGATGTTCCTAGCCACAAGATATCATGTGGTTCCTGGATAAATCCCTCATAAGAGATGTTCCTAGCCACAAGATATCATGTGGTTCCTGGATAAATCCCTCATAAGAGATGTTCCTAGCCACAAGATATCATGTGGTTCCTGGATAAATCCCTCATAAGAGATGTTCCTAGCCACGAGGCATTGTGTGGTTCCTGGATAAATAAAGAGATGTTCTAGCCGTTTTATCCAGGAAAAGGTAATTACATAACATTGAAAGTCACTTGGCAATAATACTTCTTATAAAGAATCATGTCTTACACATAGAAACTGTGTTGTAAGTACATTGAGTATCGGTCATCAGTCAATTCATAGTGGATTTGCTTTAATGTTCTTGTAGTCAAATCCACTTCCGCTGGTCCACAATTTCAAACTATATGACAGACAAAACAAATCAGATCTTAAAACGATGAAAGAAACATTTGTATGTTGACATCTGACCACTCTTCTGTGAATGTGTGGGTTTGTTTGAATGTTTGTGTTTGTTTGTGTATGTATGTACAGTAGGGTATCAAAAGTAAACACACCCTTATTGAAAATTAAGCTTTTGTTTATATAAACGCTGAAATCAAGAGACAAATTATTTTCACCATTAGTAAGATGTTACAACCAACCAATATTTAAGTGAAAAACAAAGACATTTTCTTATTAAATATATAAATACTGTCTTTCAACAGTTTGTTCTGTATGTTTTTTAACCTCATCACCACAATTGTGTTCACAACAGAAGCCCAGTCAGTGAATGTTTGTTTAAAGGTTTTGTCTATGTGTTTGCATGTGAGGCTAGTGTTTTCGAATACTGTGTCAGTACATTAACAACAGCTCACAGTATATCTGTCATGTAACAAGACCTTACTGTATATCTTTCTGTAACAAGACCTTACCATAGATCTACACAGTTACAACCCCTTACAGTATACTTATGTACAGAAAAAACATGACTATATATAGCCTTTTGGAACTATCATAATTTTCAAACAGAAATATTCTCATTGAACAACAAAGGAAATGTAGAGGTAAACAATAAGGACACCTTTACTGTAGATCTGTACCATCTTCCTGATGTAGTTAAAAAGAATACCATTTTCTGACACCTGTATTGCAACAAAACCGTAGTAAATTTTTACCTGGTGTACAGTATATCCATCTTACTCTATTTCTGCATGGTGAATAATATCTCCACCTTGTATTTCTGCATGGTGTACAGAATCTCCATCTTACTGTATTTCTGCCTGGTGTACAATATCTCCACCTTATTGTATTTCTGCAGGCTGTACAGTAATAAACTATATTGTATTTCTGCATGGTGAATAATATATCCACCTTATTATATTTCTGCCTGGTCTACAATATCTTCACCTCACTTTATTTCTGCCTGGTGTACAGTAATAAACCTTTTCGTATTTCTGCTTGGTGAATAACATCTCTATCTTATTGTATTTCTGCATGCTGTAAAATATCAACACAAATATCACCTAGTACGCAGGGATAGAAATACAGGAAACTAGGCTTTTGGAACGTTCATAACATTTTAATGAAATAAAACAGCAATGTACCAGTTGAACAACAAAGAAAATGTTATCAGAGAAAAAAATGAAGATTTTGTAGACTTTGTAGAGCCAAGCTCTTTATGTACAGCATATTGCACTAGAAAAACAAATATCTCCCCTCATTCCTGTATGTTGAAGGCTGTTTGAAACTCGTGCAGGACTGACAAAAGCGTCTCTGAGAAAACAATGACTGTATCCAAAATGACCCACTATTCCTTGACGAATGTTCCATTGACATCGGTCTATAGAGTACTTGACACAAGCAGTGCCTTTTATTTGTTATAGGGTGTTGTTTGGTACAGTATGAACACATCTGCTACATTTAGACTGGGCCTGACTTAGAACATACAACCAACCGCCGTGTAACCCTGGAGACGCTTCTGAGAGCTTAAATGTGTGATGTGATTGGAAGGCGATGGGCAATGGACTCCCAATATAAACAGTGCAGTTCATTGTAATCTTTCACTTTCAGTTTGTATATTGTTTATAACATACATTGTGTTTTTTTCAATAAATTCATTTACATTCAAACCCCTTAAGATACAGATTTCAAGAATGCTGGGACATGCATGTTTACTTCATAAACAGAATCATCAAATATCAAAACAGCCCTTGAACTGAGAAAGACACAGTGGACTTAATTGGTAAAAAAAAAACAAGAAACATGTCACAACATTTAAAAAGTGATCTTAAAAAAGCAAGAAATATTGTTTTTGTACAAAGTATGGAAACCGTATTAGCTTAGAAACTGTTGAAAAAGTTACTTATTAGCTGCAGCAAATTGTATTTTTGTTGATATAAAACACAATTAACCACACTTTCTGGGTTAAGTAAAAAAAAACGATGAAAACATTTGACCTGATTTTCAAGACACTGAAGATTGAAGAGATCATATAAATCTTTTTGAGGAAAGTGTGTTAATTGTTTTGTTGTAATGGATTTGACGGCAACATCAACCTATAAAGATATTACTGGGTATCATGTTGGCCCCCAAATCCCCTCAGCCATCCCACAACCCTCAGTCTACCCCACCTTACAGAGATTTTCTCTTGCAGGTCATATGACGGACCTTACAGACCTTATGGATGGAAGAGGTTGAGGACCATTACAGGAAAATGCACACGCAAAAACACATTTAAAGAAGCATTACTTTCCAGTGCACATTGATTAAAAACAGTCATTTCGAGATTTCTGTTTGGGGGTGGCGAGCTGAGACCGAGTGTATTGAGAGGGGTCAGAGTTTAAAGGTCAATGGTCAGGCATGTGCCCAAATTGGGCTGCTTCCTAATGGAAAAGTGTGACAGCCATCAATTGTTATCCCCAAACCACTGGGATGGGGATGTAGCTGATCTAATGATATAGTCCCCTCCAAACCACCGTGATGTAGCTGATCTAATGACATAGTCACTTCCAAACCACCGAGATGTAGCTGGTCTAATGATATAGTCACTTATAAACCACAGAGATGTAACTGGTCTAATGATATAGTCACCTCCAAATCACTGGGATGTAGCTGGTCTAATTATATAGTCACCTCCAAACCACTGGGATGTAGCTGGTCTAATGCTCAGAAGGCACAATAGGTAAAGTTGATTGTCCGTTTGTTGGTCTGATGTCTAAAGACAAACCCGACCTTCCTCTCAACCCACAGGTCCAGCTAACACTTGCACTGCTCATCACCCTACATCCTGTTCCCCGCACAGGGCACTAATTCTGACCAGAGCCATAGGCAAAAGAAGAGCCAAAAGTAGTGCACTTTGTAGAAAAGAGTGTGTAGTTTGGGGTGCAGCCACACAGCTTAACTACTGACTGACTGGTACATCAACAAAGAGAAGTAACTCTACAGTACATATCCAGATATCTAGTAGCATTGAGCAAATATAAACCAAATAAATTAGAATAAATTATTTCCAAAAACATAAAAACGGGTAAAAAAAACAAAACTCCTGAAAATTAAAGGGAGTAGTTGATGTTTTAAGTGAGGGGAAACAGCTGAGAGGGATAGCAGATGTGTGGCTCAGAGTTTATCATTTGCAGGAAACTTCAGGCTCAGGTAATTTTGGGCAATGGGGCCTACATCTCTCTTCCCCAGCAGTCTTTATCTTTTCATCAACATCTACGCCATTTTTGATATTCACCTCAGTTGAGTTACGTTACAACAGTGCATGTGGTCTGTGGTGAAACCTGAAATTCAACTATATTTCTGTAATTACTCATACATCCAAACAGGCCCTACTCCCTATATAGTACACAGACCCTACTCCCTTTATAGTACACCACTTCTCAGCATCCTCCCTAAAATCTAGAAAGTGGACTAGAAAGGAGACAATTTGAAACAACAGCGAAAGTTGTTTACAAACACATAATTTTCTGTTGATCTATGTTGTACATTTAACAGTGCAACACTTGCAAATCGTTTTCTAATTAGGAATGTGCATACTGGCATGGCGTTGAAGTACAACCCGGTTTCCTAGAAAGTTGGGACGCTGTGTAAAATGCTGCGTCTTTCTGAAAGAAGAAAGGCCTTCTCTGTAAAATATGTAATCTGTATGGCAGCATATGTTGCTTCAAAACCTGTATATATTCTTCAGTATTAATAGTGCCTTCACAGATTAGTGCCATGTGCACTAATGCACCCCCATACCATCACGGATGTGCCATGTGCACTAATGCTCCCCCATACCATCACGGATGTGCCATGTGCACTAATGCACCCCCATACCATCACGGATGTTGGCTTTGTACAGTGGACTGATAACAAGCCGGATGGTCCCTTTTCTTTTTAGGCCTTTAGGATTTTATTATGATATTATGTAGCAAATATTATGAGATCCCCAAACACTTGCAATTTTACGTTTAGAAACGTTATATAGTTTGGTGCTCTATTCGCCCGTCTTTTACAGTGGTGAACCCCTCCCTATCTTTACTTCTAAATGACTCATCCTCTCTGGGAGGCTCTTTTGATACCTAAGTGACAACTGACAAGTTGCCAATAAACCTAATTCGTTGTGAGTTATGAAGTTCTTGTTTGGTATTACACAACTTTTCCAGTCATTTGCTGCCCTTGTCCCAGCTTTTTTGAAAGATTTAGCTGGCTTCAAATTCAAAGTGGGCATATATTGTTTAAGGAACAGAAAATTATTTGTTTCATCATTTTATATGTAGTTCTATTTTCCTATTGCCTATAGGGTTTTGCATACATCTTTGCATTCTGTTTTTATTTCCCAACATATTTGTTAACAGGGTTCTACAATAGGTAGGGCCAAATAACTTTCGAAGAATAAACAACAACTACTCCCTGAAGAACATTTTATAAAACCAAAAATAGAAAAACCTATCAGTGTCTTAATCAAATATATTCATATCATCATTTTGTCTTTTTAAATTGGTTGTAAAATACCGCCATCTGTTTATAACTTCAAAACCACTTTCAACTGTCAGAAACCATCTTTATGCACTTAAATAATTGCATGTTCACTCGGTGCAAAATAGAACTCTGTAAAAAGAAGTGGTAATTATTTTAATACTAAAATTATTTCCCAGGTATTCTAGAGTCTCTAGTCCTTGGGTGCAATATTGGTCAGGTAAGAAATCAATTGAGCAACAACTACTTAGAGTAGATTATTTATGCATGGTGAACCCTTCAGGGGACACAACTGCTCCTAAACACCATTGTGGAAATGTCTTTCTGTTCAACATATTTAGTACAGCTCCCACAGAATATGTTCCCTTGTAGATTTTGTCATTGCATGGGAGCCGATTCTGCTGTGATTTATGCTAGAGAGTGAAAGGAACATTTTAAATGTATTTAACAGAACTTTCAGTCAAGCCGTCGTTAAATGATGTTTCATATACGATCTCCTCATGCCAATTTGATTGTAAAAGCCACACACCTGAAAGGGTTAGTATCCTCATACTGGCTAACAATATTGCTCCATGTCGCTGATTACATACGACATCAGCACCTTTCTCCCATCAGATCAATAATGCTACAGTAGAACTTGACGTGTCACAGGACGGGCGTGTCATTAGGTTGTTTGTGATTGTCAATCCAGCCATAAAGAAATCTCTAATAGAGAAAATACGAGATCTATTAAAAGCTTTTCTTTTGCTATGAGTCTGGTCATATGTCCACCAGGATAACATATGATTGTCCAGTACTTCAAAAGACAAATGCGCACTTGATCTTAGAGCTTAGCTTGATCTTAGATTTTAATGTCTATAACTATAAAAGCCAGCTCACAGTAAACTGTGGAATGTAAAGTTGCTTGAATGAACGCAGACCAAAGTCTTAGTGTGTGATGCAAGTACACAACAACTGTATATGCATTAATCTCTCAGGCAGACAGGGATCAGGCATCCATCTCTCGTCTGACTCTTAAAACTTTTTCACACAAAGTGCTGGTTAACAAGATCACTAAAAGAGAATAGCCCTCTGAAACCAAGTGGTTCCAGCCTTGAATGCACATTTGCTGAAAGATGCACATATCACATCATATACCAGAGCTATGACAAAAACATAGAATTGTACTGTTCTAATTATGTTGGTAACCAGTTGATAATAAGACACCACAAGGGTTTGTGGTAATTCTCTAATAGACCACAGCTAAGAACCCCCCTCAGCTGCGGGATAATGGCCATACACAACACCTTGGGTGCATTATTGTTTAAATCTACACCGGAGATCAAAAAGACACATCAATTCTGCAATTGCCTTGACAACACCAACATAAAATCATTCTGATAACCATTTCCTACTGGAAACCAGTGTTAAACAGTGAAATATTAAGTAACATTGGAGGTTGTTTGTTCAGAAAATGTGTTGTGGTGAGTGTAACTTTACACAGAAAACCTTCTATGTTCATAAAGTGTCCATATTTCCTTCTTCCTTTTACATGCTTTCAAAGCCGAACTTCTAGTGTTGTCTGGCCAGAGAGAATAAGGCATTCCCTGGACTGAGAGTAATAGACTGACGCCTCAAGCTCCATCCTCAGCTAATTCCTTCAAGACGTGGAAACAAGTCCAAAATAAAAAGATGAACTGTACAAAATTGTTTTATAGTTTACAATTCTTTTTTTTGGAAAATATCTCTGTTTTCAAACAGCATGGCTTCTTCATTGTGGGGAGACCGGGTGACCACTGAACCAGCAGCGACCACCTTCCTAGTCTCCTCAATCTTTGATTAAAAAACAAAAAGCAATCCCCACCTGTGATTCCTACAGAGCCATCTAACAGTCCGTTCCCTTGTTTTGATTAAGGGACCAAGGCAGGCAAAGGGAGTCCCCCGAGGGGGTACAACAATTTGAGGGTTCCTTTATCTCTCCGGTTCTCTCGGACGGGGTACAATAGGGACCTCTTGGTTGAACAGGAAGCCATAGACGGCCATGGTGAGACGCATCCAGAGGGGAAGGATGTCTCTCTGGTGCTGTAGGAACTGGAAGGGACCACAGAGATACAAGGTTATCTAGAATGGAATTAGTCCAATCAATACATTAAGAGTGTCAAATATTAAATACATCACTAACTTCATTAGTGCAAACTATCAATAACGTAATTAGTACACTCAGTCAACAACCAAATGTGTCAAGTCAATAACTACCTTAGTCCAATCCATCACTTAATAATTTCAATGAATGAATAAATACCTTACTGATTCAAATCAATAAACATATATGTGAAGCAATAACATAGTCAATCAAAAACTTAGTGATAACATTTGTTTATAAAAGTAACTGTTTTTACAAAATACCTTAAGGCCACCCCCAGAAATATGCTAACTGTCATCAACTATTCACAGATTGTTTTATACACTGTGTTACTAACACAGCTTGTTTAATACACTGTGTTACTAACACAGCTTGTTTAATACACTGTGTTACTAACACAGCTTGTCTTTATACACTGTGTTACTAACACAGCTTGTTTAATACACTGTGTTACTAACACAGCTTGTTTTATACACTGTGTTACTAACACAGCTTGTCTTTATACACTGTGTTACTAACACAGCTTGTTTAATACACTGTGTTACTAACACTGCTTGTTTTATACACTGTGTTACTAACACAGCTTGTTTAATACACTGTGTTACTAACACAGCTTGTCTTTATACACTGTGTTACTAACACTGCTTGTCTTTATACACTGTGTTACTAACACTGCTTGTCTTTATACACTGTGTTACTAACACAGCTTGTCTTTATACACTGTGTTACTAACACAGCTTGTTTTATACACTGTGTTACTAACACAGCTTGTTTTATACACTGTGTTACTAACACAGCTTGTTTTATACACTGTGTTACTAACACAGCTTGTCTTTATACACTGTGTTACTAACATAGCTTGTCTTTATACACTGAGTTACTAACACTGCTTGTTTTATACACTGTGTTACTAACACAGCTTGTTTTATACACTGTGTTACTAACACAGCTTGTCTTTATACACTGTGTTACTAACATAGCTTGTCTTTATACACTGAGTTACTAACACTGCTTGTTTTATACACTGTGTTACTAACACAGCTTGTCTTTATACACTGTGTTACTAACACTGCTTGTTTTATACACTGTGTTACTAACACAGCTTGTTTTATACACTGTGTTACTAACATAGCTTGTCTTTATACACTGTGTTACTAACACAGCTTGTTTTATACACTGTGTTACTAACATAGCTTGTCTTTATACACTGAGTTACTAACACAGCTTGTTTTATACACTGTGTTACTAATACATCTGACACAATGATGTCATGGTTATGAGGAGTAACACTGAGCCAGACACAACACCAGGAACATGTCTGATATTTCCACAACACACAGGAAGCAGCGTGTTTGTGTTCAGTGTGCAACATGATCAGGTTGTTACTGTCTGGTGAACATTGTGAGGGTTGTCTGACCCACATTCACACATGCGTCTGTTATGATTGTGTGAGTGTAATTATGTCCAAGTGTTAGTGTGAATCTGTCCAAGTGTTATTGTGAATCTAATAAAGTGTTTTGGTGATGCCAAGTGTTAGTCTGAACCTGTCCAAGTTTTAGTGTGAATATGATCAAGTGTTTGGGTGATGCCAAGTGTTAGTATGAATCTGTCCAAGTGTTAGTGTGAATTTGTCCAAGTGTTAGTATGAATCTGTCCAAGTGTTAGTGTGAATCTGTCCAAGTGTTAGTGTGAATCTGTCCAAGTGTTAGTGTGAATCTGTCCAAGTGTTAGTGTGAATCTGATCAGGTGTTTGGGTGATTATAAATGTTTGTGTATTTCTAACCCAGTTCACTCTGGTGTGTTTATGTTATACTGAGTTGTAAACAAATGGGTCTTTCAGGTTGAAAACAAGTTTACAGAGAAAGCTCAAAGTATTTCATCAGTTCCCACATCACTGCTCTGCCATCTCAGAAGGACAGTAGGTTTACTACTCAATGCAAACTGAAGAATTTCTTAGAACTAGGCAGGATACTTTGCTCCAGATTGGAAATTCTATGTGATGCTTTTGGAGTAGCTAAACCTTTCACCTCCTGTATATCTGTCTCCACTCCACCTCCCCTGCACACCACACCCTCTTGGCGAGGCCTCTACCCCACCCCGAAGCCTCTCTCTGGCTCTTATGTTGGTTAAGACGTGCCTCTCGTTGGCTGGGTATTGCAACGGGTTGCATAAGCAGCAGACAGTTTTGATCTCTCACATCCCCAATCTGCCTCCCCCTCCCCCAACAACCCTCCCCAGAATAGTAGGTCTCTCCCTCAGATTTAGCTTTTTCTCTCCTTCCATGTTCTCTCCCACGCTATCTCCCTCTTTCTCTCCATCCACTGTCTTTCTCTCTCTTTCTAGAGCAGTAGGCAGGTCTCCCGCTCTCCCTCTCTAAAGCAGTAGGCAGGTCTCTCTCTCTCCCTCTCTAGAGCAGTAGGCAGGTCTCACTCTCTCCCTCTCTAAAGTAGTAGGCAGGTCTCTCTCTCTCCCTTTCTAGAGCAGTAGGCAGCTCTCTCTCTCTCTCACTCTCTAGAGCAGTAGGCAGGTCTCTCCAGGCCATTTCATGCAGTAGAAAATAACCTCAGTGAGACGAACCAGCACCACAACCCTAATTAGCCAGATTGTGTTTAATGTTCTGCTACCGTGCCCATTCAAACAGTATTACCATATTTAACCAGTCCTGTCCTAGCATGGTCCTGAACTGGCTTTACTCTGTGAACTGATGAGCAGGCTTTCCTTTTTCAGAGTCCAGTGAGAGTCAGGAGTCCAATTAACTACCTTATATAGTAAAAACCTTTTAGATGTTTTACCTGTCACCTGGGGTAACCAAATACATGAAGGTCTCATCTGGTGCTCTGCTCAGCGTTAGAGGTAAGAACAAAACCTCTGCACCGCTCCACGCCTGGGAGTTCTAATCAAACAGAACCCACACACGCTAGTTCGCCGACAGACACACACACACTAATGCAGGCTTATGCTCAGTCATGTCATACAGGGAAGGTCTGAAAACATGACACCATGTTCCTTAGATGAAACATGACGCGGATAGCGTTTCTGACAAGAAATAAGCGGTCCTAGATGTGAGGTATTGTGTTTTTAACACACACACATCTCGTGAGTGAAGTATTGTGTTTTTAACACACACACACACAAACATCTAGTGAGTGAAGTATTGTGTTTTTAAACACACACACACACAAACATCTAGTGAGTTAAGTATTGTGTTTTTAACACACACACACACACAAATATCTAGTGAGTGAAGTATTGTGGGAAGTCGTCATGTTACCAGTCGAGTGAGTCACAGTTCTATTTTTAGCCCGGCATATAAACCGTCCATGTCTATGTCTACCCAGACCAGTGGGAACCGCTGCTCTGATCACCACACATCTGAAATTTGATCCCTCCACGTTCCTGAAAAATAACTATAGAGCTGATATTAGCATAACTCTGGTGACACTAAAGTCAAAACAAACGTTCTATCTGTATGTATGTATGTCTGTCATTTTACTTTAGAAGCTTTTTTGGCATTTATTTACATTGCAAATGTAAGTGGAAAATAAGATCCCTCCCCTAGTCCATGTTCTCAGTCAGCTCATCATCATGAGCAGTGATAAGGCTAATGGTAAACTGAATCAGATCTGTTACTAAACAGTCCTTAGTATATGGCCTGGTCAGACCTGTTACCAACCAGGTCTAAAGATAAGGCCTGGTCAGACCTGTTACTAACCGGGTCTAAGGATAAGGCCTGGTCAGACCTGTTACTAACCGGGTCTAAGGATAAGGCCTGGTCAGACCTGTTACTAACCGGGTCTAAGGATAAGGCCTGGTCAGACCTGTTACTAACCGGGTCTAAGGATAAGGCCTGGTCAGACCTGTTACTAACCGAGTCTAAGGATAAGGCCTGGTCAGACCTGTTACTAACCGAGTCTAAGGATAAGGCTGACTTTAGTGTTTCAGGGTTGTAAAAATATTTGCATCCCACAAAAATGATAGCATTCAACCTCCCTTGTACTGTAGATAACAGTGAGTGAGGTCTGTGATGAGCCCAACGCTCAAGCAGATCATTTGTGTTGTTGGGTTGGGGAGAGAAATTG
Organism: Novumbra hubbsi; assembly: GCA_016801125.1. Classification (NCBI taxonomy): domain Eukaryota; kingdom Metazoa; phylum Chordata; class Actinopteri; order Esociformes; family Umbridae; genus Novumbra; species Novumbra hubbsi. Next base: position 11,177 of record JACXGK010013946.1, read on the forward strand.
TTCAATCAAATGGTTCTCTCCCAGAATGTGGTTGAAGTGAAAGAGACATATTTGTAGCACTTATGGTTTCTGGCTAGCTAAGCTGGAAATTGTCCTTTTCCTTAAATCCTGACGAGAAACTAACTATGGTTTGGCAGTGGGGGTCCCTTGTGGGGGTCCCTTGTGGAGGTCCCTTGCCCCTAGTGCCACTCACGTTCACATAAATGATCTTACACTTTGACCCTCACCATTTGAACATGGTCTTCATGGAACTGATCGCCGATCTCTCGAAGCTTCCGACCGATTCTCCCCTCCACACTATCCTCCCCTCGCTCCTCCTCCGGTCTCTCCTCCATTCTCCTCCTCTCTTCTTGATCATCCTCCCTCCTTCCATGTGCCCCCTCCTCCTCCTGGTAATGTCCTTGCCCTCGATCATCCATGGGCTCAAACTCAGCTGGAAAGTGACTTCGGAATCCAGCGTTGCCTGTGACAAGGACATGAATGTGCTTTAATGATTATTGTCACTGCTTCATAATAGGTGGTAATGAGCCAGACTCAGCCTCTGATTTACCATTAAATTAATATATATCCTATTTTGATAAATAAATATAGATACTATTTTAAACTGCTTGAAGCTCCTCAATCCTACCCCAACCCAATCCTAACCATAACTCTAACCCAATCCTAACCATTAAATGTAACTGTTGTGGTAAGTAAGGACTATACCTTTCTATGTTCCCCTCTTCTGAGAAAAGGACAGCTTAGTAAAATATGGTGGCTTCTGGCCTAATGACAAAAGCAGCTAGACTTTCTAGAAGTACCAGTGGTCATGAGACTGAGACACTCTCTTCGGTCTGTAACCAACACATCCAGCTGGCGGGGTTGGGGAGGTTTGGCTGACTCAGTGTGTTTACTTTGGGCTGTCTGTAACCAACACATCCAGCTGGCGGGGTTGGGGAGGTTTGGCTGACTCAGTGTGTTTACTTTGGGCTGTCTGTAACCAACACATCCAGCTGGCGGGGTTGGGGAGGTTTGGCTGACTCAGTGTG
>JACXGK010013947.1:0-12203 GCA_016801125.1 Novumbra hubbsi
GGTAGGGTATTAGGTCACGTAATAGTCCATACTACAGTATTAGAAGGATATTAGGAGGGTAGGGTATTAGGTCACGTAATAGTCCATACTACAGTATTAGAAGGATATTAGGAGGGTAGGGTATTAGGTCACGTAATAGTCCATACTACAGTATTAGAAGGGTATTAGGGGTGGTAGGGTATTAGGTCACGTAATAGTCTATACTACAGTATTAGAAGGGTATTAGGGGTGGTAGGGTATTAGGTCACGTAATAGTCCATACTACAGTATTAGAAGGGTATTAGGGGTGGTATTCCCCTGATTTCACTGACGTGACAGATAAAGGGGATACAGTACTGGTAGAGGTGGTAACTAATGCAACATCATAAATAGTTTGCTGTAAAGTTTAAAATGGGTTAGAAGTTGGATTGATTTGTTTTGTGCATTTTGTGTTGAAAATTTAGGCTACTAAATAATACATTTCATGGTTAATGTTTTCGACTGAGGCCAGTGGTTAGATGTGCCCGTTGCAAAGGGGAATTAGAAAGCAAGCAATTTTTTTATTTTTATTAATACAAACATGGACCTTTTAATATCCCTTATGGACTTGAGGTTCCTGGTGTGGCAGTGGGTTCATGGGAAATGTCTGCTGGTCATAGACCAGCACTCCTGAATCGCCTAGCTGGTTGTCAACGCATATCGTGGGAGCCTGAACAGTAGTTACACATAAGGATGTATATTATTATGTGGTAATCATTTAAAGGTGTCAACATTACTGCACATTAACAATCTGTCTTACGTGAGGCTGCATGGGGAAGGTCCAGAGGCCATACACCGTCGCTCCCGGGACTCCCAGCTGGTCATCAACACAGTGGGATGGAGGACACTAAGAAAACAGATTAGGGTGGAGGACATTACTATTAAAAGGTGTTTCATGTCCTAACTACCCAGAGACCTGCATAATTGACATTATAACAGGGGTAGACAATTTAAATGTATACAACGTCACAACAAGAGGCCGGATGTCATAAGTGGAAAATCTATCAATTTTATAGATTTAAAAGACAAAAACTGTATGATAATAATAATATAGAATGTATGTGACCGGAGACTAGTTTGTAACTAAGAGAAGATAAGTATTAAGCCCCTTTGTTTTTTTGTCAATCCAGTGTTTTTGTCAATCCAGTGTTTTCAACCTTGAAACATATAATCAGACTGGGACCGACCCCTTTTGAGTCCCCATACTGAGTCCAACACCCCATAAACCCCCCATATACACCCCATAAACACCCCATAAACACCCCTTGGGCATTCGTTTAGGGAGAACTAGCTTTAACCCTAACCTCTACATTGAGGATCTGTTATGTCCTGTTATCCTGGCTAGTGGTGCTGTAAAGCCCACATCATGGCCAGATGTCACAGATATGGTGTCTCTGGCCCAGAATAGCGTCACACTGACAGTTATCAGGTCTCAGGTAAAATGAAGTCCAAATAAAATTCAACAACATGTTTCTTACAGGAAAACTCTCCTCAGAGGGTCTCAAGTTGAGCACGTTTTCAGGGTCCCCAATGGTAAAGCCATCGGACTGACTCTGCAAAACAGCACTCATCGGTCAATGCTGCAAGTGTACATTGTTGGTATTTTAACACAGAAGGGTTTCTTTTTCAAGCCATATGATGGTAACAAGACATCATCATAAACATGTTCATTACAACACTCACAATATATTATAATGTAAGTGGTATTATGGGTTAATGAAACCATCATATACAGTAGAGTGGCTGAGGTGAAAAGAAACAGGTAACGTTGACTCCATGTTTACCCTGATGACGTGTGCTTCATCATCCTGGTCGGTTGTCCGGGAAGGAACAGCATATCTGTATGGTCAGAATATAACAAAACATATCAGATTAGTGAAAATGTATTTATACCTACCAGCCATACTGATACAGACCAAGAGTTGGACATAACATGCAAACTGAGTTATACAATAGGAGTGGATTTAAAAGGCCATTTCAGATGCTGCAGACAGTTATAGCATTGGCCTCAAATGGTAATCCCAGCTAACACTGCTTTTTAACTGCAATAACTGCACTGCGTAACAAAATTAAGAGAACACGTAATCCTCACAATATAACACCCAGTCAATTAAACTTAAGGGGAAGAATTCTGATTCCGATGTGTGATTTAACTTCATTTTTTGAGCAGGGTAGTAGCCTAGTGGCACAGAATACTTTCACCAGCTGCAACACAAACTCTCCGCACCAGCCTACCTGCGAATACAGCATTACTATCACCAGAAGCCTCAACATTCATGAACATGTTCAATTATGTGACATGTGTGTCTCCAATGAGGACTACAGTCCTAAGGTTTAGAAAAATATTAGATTATATTTTAACCTAATTTCATGCTTTTATCAGTAATTGTAAATTTGATTTAAAACGACCGAACATATCTACTTTCAAATGAATCTAAAGCTTGTGTGCATCACAGAGAGTAGTTACCTAAATGTCAGTGTTCCTAAGAATGAGTAAAATGCAAATCAATGTATAACTTATTTGAAATGCGTTTTTCTGGATTGTTTTGTTGTTATTCTGTTTCTCACTGTTCAAATAAACCATTAAAATTATAGACTGATCATTTCTTTGTTAGTGGGCAAACGTAGAAAATCAGCAGAGGATCACATTTATTTTTTTTTCATGTCAGCAGAAGTAATGGAGAAGTCTTTCTACTTTGCTGAGTAAATGCTTTAATCAGACTACTTCCCTTTTTTGAGCAGTGTATAATCAACTTTGGAATAGTTTATTATCTCATGTCCCATTTGAATGGGGCCCTCTGAGAACTAGAAATGTTCTGTGCTTTTTAGTAATTTGGAAGACACTCTTTACCAAAGTAACTTGGTGAAAGTTTATTGATGTATCTCATGCTTTCATGAACTGTATTAAAACCTTTGGAAAGATGACATGTGATTTTACAAACCTTTTTCTTTCGGAGGGAATATATATTAGAGAAGGGTTGCCAGAATTTTCCACATAGACCCCCTTATCCTAGAAAGGAAAACACAAAACAGGGAATAGTGTTTTAATAACAGCATTATTAACATTGTTTTGTAAATATGTATTACTGTGTGTAGAACCTCTAAGTAAATAATTGGACATTTACCTTGACACTGCTTTCAGGGTTCTGCAAGCGATTGCTTTGATTTTGACCCTAAAAAACAACAATAAACAATGTGTCAAAAATCTTCATCTCTCAGCGTTTGACTGGAACTGGTATTTCCTTCTTTTAAAAAGGGAAGTGTATTGTGATACGGTCAGGAAGTATCCTAATTATTAAAAGTTTATGCATTTATTGACTTTTGACACATTTGACTGTTTCTAAATCAAAACACTCTGACCACTGCTGAAAACCTGACATTTCTACGGGGGAACCAAAAGGTAAAGATTCTTTTTTTCTGTCTGTCAGAAAATGATATTAATAATATTTTTTCCCACAAGGCATACGTTAACAGTTAACTTTGGTTAACTCTTTCCAATAGATCCAGTGAGGTAGAAATGTTATAAAAACCCATTTCCAAAATAGTTGGGACCCTGCTTAAAATGCTAATAAAAACAGAATGCCCAAATAATTGATCCCTACATCCCTCTGGCAGTTAACCATTTGTCTTTGTACCATTACAGGTTATTCACTGGAATTAAACAGCTTACATTTATAGGGGTGATGCGTCATCTTGTGACTGGAACAAGCTTTGTATTTCCTTCTTTTGAGAAAAGAGGAAAGAACTTGATACGGTCTGTACGTTTCTTAGGGATGGAAAAGCTTTTGCAATACAAGTTCTGCTGTCTTGACCCAGATGACTGTTTATAGGAGTTTTCGACCACTGCTGAAAACCTTTCTGGGGGGGACAAGAATGGTAAAGATGGTTTTATCCTTTTTACATGCCTGTGTGTCTTATGTGTCAAGGCATAAGTTACTAGTTAACGTTTGACAGGACATACGTTTTAAGTTAACATTAGAGATGGTCTATGTTACTAGTTACTGTTAGAAAGACTATATGTTACTAGTTAAAAAATGCTAATGAAAAAAGAATTATGTGATGCACCATCATTTTATCCCGAAAGTTAATTGAAAATAGTACAACATACCAAATGTTGAAACTGAGACATGTTATTGTTTTCGGAGAAATGAATGCATATCTGTATTTGACAATGGTAAAATGTCACAACAATAATTGCAGTTTTGAAAGTGACCTTGATAGAACTCCAACATCTGCACAAGTTCAAGACTTTTACTTCATAAGTATCAGACTTTTACTTTGGGTGAAACATTTGAATTACTTTACTGTGTGGTCTGTACAATTCTCATATTAGGTGACTGGGTTTATCTTACAAAATAGCATTTATGGGCTGATCACTCGGAACTATAAGTCCCGCCCCGTCTTTCAAAAACAAAATACTGTCCATTATATGTTATAGAATTATGAATGGAGTATTATGTAATGTATATGATTACCATAATCTAATTAAAGTTGATGCTTTTTTGGCTACACCTGTGACAGACATGACAGAACCCTGCCCAAATTCTTTCACCCGACATGGTTACATACTATTGGATGTATCAGTCCCGGCATACCTTCTACAGAAATTCTCACCCTATCAAAAATGATATGATGGTCACGCCCACAGGGAGTTTACTGGTCTATATGACTACTGACTTATGGAATAAAATAATCTTGCAGTGAATTTAACAACTGTAACGTAATTCCTACTCTAGGTGATGAAGTTCAATCGTAAATAAGATTTTTCTATTATTATTTTGAACCAGATAATTTTGTGTCAAACTGTTGCATCACTGGTAACAGGAAGAGGAAGGGGTGTGATAAAGAAAACTCCTAGGCATGACTATCCCAGTATATTTCTCTTTGTACGCAAAACCATATTTTCTGCGTAAATATTTGTCCAAATATACTCTGTCTGTAGAAGCACTTTATTTAAATTTCAAAGTTGATTTCTGTAACCTATTGCAACCAATTAAAAAAATAAACTGGTAAACCCCACGATGCCAAACAATCTACTGGCAAAGCCCACGGTGCCCAAGCTTCTACCCTTATGAGTCCCCGGAATGTAATCCCCTTTGTGTTTGTGCTAGACGCATCATTTTTGTCTCACCTGTGTTCAACAGAATGTGGTGGATCAGCTGATATCAGCCATTGTAATAAGTGGGTTACCAGGATGTGGCTATCGGCTGTCTAGCCGAGATGGACCCTCAACAGACAAATAACACTAAAGGTTCTTTCACTGTAATCTCAAATCTTTTCCCATAGTTTTTTTCAGGGAAACTACTATATATATTAAGTCCTGCATCTCCATATGAAAATGTAAAAACATTCTTTGTAAAACTATTGCATTATCTGTGCATTTACTTGAAAAAAATTTATGAACCTGTCAGTGTTTTAACAGTTACTGTTTTTTGTCTGAATACAGAGTAATCCTTTTTCCGAAATCTTCACCCAGTTTTTGTGTAGATAGTAATAAAATGTATTAAAAAGCTAGCTTCAGATTAAATCTGGATTTACTGGGGTTGGTCAAATGTTGAATATTTTTCAGTAGAAATTTATCAAATTGCAATGTATTTTTTGTGTTATTTAAATTTTTGTAAAGTGTATATAAAGTGTATGTAAACAAACACAATGGGAGGAGTTACATACGATAGCAGCGAATCGTATGTGTTGACCGGTAATGTACTTTTACTGGTGGTTTTGTTTGAGTGACAGAAGAATCTATGAATTGTGAAATAGTTCTTAAAAGCATTGTGTGTCAAATCAGTGAAACATGATCCAAAGTTTACTCCACATAGAGTGCTATTGTGTTAACCGTATGTAGAGTTGAAAAAGTGAAATTGGTATTAAGAAATGTAACCAAATGTAAAAAACTAATGGTTGCACTCCAGCAGTACAACACAGCTTAACAAGATTTAACGTCTCATCGGGTAGCTTTGGCAAGTTGCAGTTAAACTAGTGGATTCTGTCATTAGTGCCCTGTTGAAGACATCTCAGACTGTCAGGTTCTTCTGGGATAACCGTTAACTTAGCAACATTGTAAAGTTATGCTCTTTCTTCATGTTCTGTTCTGTATTTTTCTCTGTATGGTTTCCTGCTACTTGTGTATGTGCTATGTTCTTTCTTTCTCAGTGCAACATGCAATATGATTTCTTCCTCCCATCCCTATCCCCTACCATTAAAGCATGGTGAAATGTCTGCATTATCTCAACCTCTAGAGTTGAGAATGGTATGACAGTACAATATCTGAAAAATGTATTGGTCTGTATTCAAAATGACATACCTGCTAATTCTGCTATTCTGTGTCATATGACTTTTCATAGCTATTTGTAACCTTCCGTGGATAGAAAAAATTGATCATCTGATTTCCTGTTGTTTAAAGGGGAGGTCATGCTGCTGACAAACGCATTTTTCAATTTCTATGTTTGAGTCATAATCAATACTCAATTGGGCCATGACCAAACCTGTGGTTGCAATCAAAACCAGGATCGTCATTACATCAACTCTTTTGGTTACGTGAATACAGTCAACATTCTACAATTAAGAGATATTCTGCCAGCAGTCTTAAACATTATACCATCTGATAATGTAGTCATTGTTCATTTGTAGATAACACCTATTTGACATATAGTGCCTGGCAAAAAGTTCCTCACTAATATTTCGTTGGAACGCCTTTTGCCGTGGCCATGTTTAGACAACCTTATGAAACGTCACAACATTTATTTCTATTCACAACTTTTAAATCATAGCATTGTCATCCTGGAATATGCCCGTGCCATCAGGGAAGAAAAATCCACTGATGGTAAAACTTGGTAATTTTATTGCCACATAATGTTGCTGAGCCTAGATCTGACAAACTAAAGTAACCCCTAGCTAGCTAGCACATTGGGTGCGTTGCTTCATGAACTTTCCTTCTGACCGTCAAGGCCATTAAAATGTTTTCTGAGAATTGGTGATTCACCACTATCCTTACAGGTTTTAAGAGTTTGTTGGACAGTTCCTCACCCAATTACAGTAATTAATGCTTACTTGTTTTGTATTCCCTGTCCATTCAATATGGCTAACGACATAGAAGTAATGCATCCGTTAAGGTTAAAAGAAGCAGAAACAATCTACTTCATACAAACTGAAACACATAATTTATTGTTCCATTTTCGTCGTGCAGTATACCAAGTGATATAGAAATACTTAGTAATATTACATTACCATAGTCTGTCTATTTCTCGTTGTGCCTTTTTTTGTGAAACAGGAAGATTGTATGCTAACAAGATGGCTGACGTCCTCCACGTTGTTTGGTAGCATTTAAAAATGCTGATCTTCTCTTTCAGGTCCGCTAAGAGAATCTGCTGTTTGTGATTTTTATCAAAATGGTACTACGTTTCAAATACTTTGCGACAATAAAACCCCACCATCCATTACACACAGAGTTCTTCCAAACAGCAGAGATAAAAATAACCTCATGTCGGCTACAACTGCATCAAAATGAAACTAAAAACGCAATTCAATAACCAAAAATGGAGGCTGGAGAGCTAAAACAGCCACTAGGGGTGCCCTGTCACTTTGTGTGAAAGGGAACTAGGTTCTCCTTGCAAGTGAATCTTTAATAAACTGTTAATTGTGCAATCATCTTTATTCCTTACCAGCCTAAATTATAATATAAGAAATCTGCTATTATAGAGGCCAGTAATGACTGAAAAGCAGTCTGGAGCTCTTTAGAATAGTTGCTAAATCAGTCTACTGTCCCTTCACCAAGACCGATTGAGTCTAGTTAGCAACAATTCATAACCAACTGAATCAAATGTCATTGATAGATCAACAAACAGAACAGCACAATGTTTTTTATCCATAAAGTGCATTTAGAACAACATTTGCGACAATTAAGACTGCATCCAGATTTAAAACCATACTTAACTCTGCTTAGCATGTTTAGTTAAAACAATACTTAACTCTGCTTAGCATGTTTTGTTAAGTAGCTTTTGGTTCACCAATAATCAGTAACTTTACCCACTTAGCTAGTTACCAGCAAGTAGTATGTATATAACGTAACCAACTAGCAAGCATTTTACATAAATTACCAAACCAACGGGGAAGAAGATGGGTAAGGACTGGTTCCTGCCACGGTATGCAACAGATGACATGCTGTTTTAAAGAATATTCAATATTAACATTAAAGGACAAATCTGAACATGATACACTAGATAATCTATTAGCTTCTATTAGAATTCGTCATACATTAGGTCACAAACCTTTGATGATTTCATGACTTTTCAGTTCCAAGGTATATCTGAGAAGAATATCTAAAGTGGTTGATTAATTATACATGATCTTACCTTTGTGTATCTGGCATGAACGTGCTGTAAAACCTCCCCGGTTACAATGTTGAAATCACTAATCTTCTAGCATGGAGAAGTGACAACCTGAGAGGAGAATGAAACCCCCCCAGGCCACTAGAAGGTTTGCCGTTATATTTATTGGCTTTAATGTTGGAATACCCTCAAGGTTGGGCAATGTATCTTGTAAGAGATTGTGTGTCTGCGTGACTGAAAGCTTGAGCGAAAGGAAAGGTTCAATTAGACATTAGTTTTTAATGTTCCTGCTAGTTAGTGCACATGTCTCAGTCCCCTCCCTAAAAACATGACACTTATGATTATGTCTTGGCATCATCACATGGCCCCTGAAAAACAGACTTCACACCTAGGACGCGTCCTAAGTGACATGTTATTGCTTATGTAGTGCATTATTTTGGACCTGAAATATAGTGGGGCATCCAGGAAATAGCAGGCAATTTGTGATGCATGCACACGGAATATTTATTGCAGCCGTATTTTCACTTTGAAATAATGTGTGCTTGGAATTTTTTAAATCTGGTAAAGTTCTTCCTCGAGGCCAGCTTGGCAGGGAGACTATCGTTTCAGCTCCTCTGTTTCAATAGTTCGGCATTATCTGACATATTTTATATAATTTACAAGAAAATATCTTAGTCACTTAAACAGACGTTTTAGAGTAGACTTGTTTCACGTGCTGTGTATTACAGATTTTCACTGTAATTGAAGTCTTCCTTAGCTAATCACACAAGAGAATGTGTTAGGGCATTTCAGGTGTGCTAAGAATCAGGTGTGCTAATTTCGCACACCTGATTCTAATAATTAGCTGGATAAAAAGTTTAATTAGGTAGGTCTCAAATGGGGTTGAAGAGAAAAGCTACAGGACAGTAGATCTCCAGGAACAGGGTTGAGCAGCCCTGTGGTAGAAACATACAGGACAGTAGATCTCCAGGAACAGGTTTGGGCAGCCCTGTGTTTGGTGATGCAGACGTGAATTTAATTTGAGGGAAGCTTCCTGGAATTTCTATCCCACAATATCTAATTCTGACAATGTAGGTCTGTAAAAACAGCTTCCAAGCGTATTTCATCTACAAACATCTCTTTAGGGAAGGGTAAAGTGAATATCCTTGGCTTGTCTGAGACCCAAAGCAGGGAACGTGGCATTCCTACTTCATAAGATCAAGAGCCACATTAGACATTTGTCAGTCCCAGCGCTTTTGTTTTATTACTGTCCGAAAGGTTCTGGCCATTGCCTATACAGTGTTTGTGTGTTTAGGCTGTTGCAGCTGATGACCACATCTGTTGAAACATTTCCACTGGAACCAGAATCACCTTGAGTAGTCTTCCCTCGTTAAGTAAAGAAACTTGACAGGTGGTGCTGACAACAGAAGACAATATACAAAGAGAATATGATATTGGAACATAAAACTCTGGAGTATTGAACAATCAGTTTTGCTGACAAGCTTGTCAATGCACATTAGTGAGCAACAACCCAGTAAGAACGGTCCCCTAAGCATTTGATCGTTTTTGTTTGCCTCCTACTTTCAGTTCATCACCGTTCTTCTACACATTAAGTTGACTAAGAAGGCATTCTCATTTACAGCACAGACCAGGGAGCAACTTGGTTTAACTGCCTTGCTTACGGACCAACCAGCTGATGTTTTACCTTGGCTTCTAAGGTATTTGAACTAGCAACTTTTTCTTTAAAATGTTTAACCCCAGGCAAAATGCCCGTGTCCAATCCAAGGAAATGATAGAAGCATGATGTCAGTTTGTAATATATTTAGAATAACCCTTTATTCCATCTATGTTTTACGTATTACGATGGGCGTACTGGACATACCCTCAAGTGTCCACATGGCGAGAGTGTTTGTCCACAGCAATGTGCATGCATCGACATGCATCATGTATTCATGCAACGTGGCTCCTAATGTCCTAAACAAATGTTATCAATACTATATTGCATGCAAAGACTCATGAGCTATGAACTGGATGTCAGTCACTTTAGATAAATGCATCGGCTAAATGATTGAAATGCAAATCGATGACAGATTTTGGTTGGAGAAAAGCTGATACTTTGATTTAGGTGGCTTTTATTTGACTGTGGCTTATTGCCCTTGAATGAACTTGAAGGGAATGTAAGCTGAGCCATTCATGGTAAGTGCAGTAAATGTCGCCTCAATCTTTGCTTTAAAAAACCTTGTAAAACCACATTGCCTCTAATTAGTTTTTTTGTATGATTGTAAAACTCCTTTTGTTGCTTAAGTCCTTGAGTTAAGTCAACTTAACTCAAGTCTGAATTAAGCCCATACATTTTGTAGGATAGCGCACATTTTCTCAATTTGTGTTTTGGTCATACCTTGCTATCTTTTCTATTATTATATAGAGTAGTCATCCCTGGACTCGATGTAGTCTGTACATGTACAGCGCCACTAGCCAGGAGAACAGGGGACAAATATATTTAGCAGACCTTGTTTTGTTTTACTGTTGCTAACTGGTCAGCCAAAAGTGGAAAAAAAACAAGTTTGAATGCACTACTGATGCAAATAAATCATAACATCCACAAGGTGGGGAAATCTTTTAGGGTATCTCTTTTAATTTATGCCCTTTTAAAAAGCTACCTTTCCAAAAAGGTTGGGACACTACGTGAAATGCAAATAAAAACAGAATGCAGGGTAAATAATACATTTAGAGAAAAGCTACATAGGCATGTATCATATATATGGCCTCAGAGTCTCCTTGGCAACTTACACTGCACAGGTATCAACATTAAAGCTGAAAGTGGTTGGCTATAGGATACATACAGGTTAAATAAAAAAAATCACCACCCCATTTCCAAATGTTCTTCTGTTGCCTTACAGCATGAAATGAAAATCAGTCTTTTGTCTTTATTCATACAAAGTGCCCCACAATTTCCAAGTGGAGATACGTTTTTTAAAACACTGAAAACTATTTAAAACTAAAACTGTTAAATGTATTGATACATAACAGGATTATTTTAAAACCGATTATAGTAACCCCGGATTGCTCTAAGGTTAGTTCTGAAGGGAGGTGTTGCTGTTGACTGTTACTTAAATATAATGTTAATATTGGCATAGAAACAGTGTGCGTATGAGTTAAACATCTGTTGTGAAAGTCTAATACTCCAGAAAGACCAGGTAACCAGCCCCTTGGCGATGCTCCAACTGTCCTCCATGATCCACAGGTGTCCTCTTCTGGGGCCCTGCTACCAGGCACATTGCCCTGTAATGCTAACAACATGTGGGAAAGAATGAGATCCCAATGAAAGCCTGAGCCCCAGTTGTTCTCTTACCTGGGTTAAGCAAGCAGTCAGATGATACTGCAACATCTGCCGTGAGTGGTGCTCGTGCTCTTCTAATGATCCATTCCCTCTGAGGTACTGGCAGGTTTCAGATCAGACCAGTTGGCTGCTACACCCAAAGTCTCATACATTTAATTTAGTTTCAGCCTCCAAAGCAGCTTGGTTCCATGTAAACTCAATGTCAGCATCCAAACCAACTTGGTTCTATATAAACTCAATGTCAGCCTCCAAACCAACTTGGTACTATATAAACTCAATGTCAGCCTCCAAACCAACTTGGTTCTATATAAACTCAATGTCAGCCTCCAAACCAACTTGATTCTATATAAACTCAATGTCAGCCTCCAAACCAACTTGGTTCTATATAAACTCAATGTCAGCCTCCAAACCAACTTGGTTCTATATAAACTCAATGTCAGCCTCCAAACCAACTTGGTTCTATATAAACTCAATGTCAGCCTCCAAACCAACTTGGTTCTATATAAACTCAATGTCAGCCTCCAAACCAACTTGGTTCT
>JACXGK010013948.1:0-12259 GCA_016801125.1 Novumbra hubbsi
CGAGACATCCTCACTAGAGGCCTTCCACAGCCACGAGACATCCTCACTAGAGGCCTTCCACAGCCACGAGACATCCTCACTAGAGGCCTTCCCCAGCCACGAGACATCCTCACTAGAGGCCTTCCACAGCCACGAGACATCCTCACTAGAGGCCTTCCCCAGCCACGAGACATCCTCACTAGAGGCCTTCCACAGCCACGAGAGTTCAGGCCTTTCAGAACCAGGAGAGCCAATACAAAACAGGCCTCATTTGAGGTAGAGCTACAAATCCCCTGTGAAGGAAAAGAATGGTGAAAGAACCCAAACAGCCACACACGTTTTCCGTGTGCGTTTTATGGGGATGATGACTCATACAAACCCATTTCAATACAAGTAGATTTTTCTTCACAACTGACAGTGAAATATGCTGTGAATAGTACAAAACAGCCAAACAGATTTGAAATCGATGTACGGTATGAAAGTACCACACATTGAAAGTACACTGGCAGGAGTTCTGAAGGTCCACGTTAACATGGAAAACACTAATAAGAAAATCTAGGAATAGTAGCTAAAACATCTATTGACAAATGAGCCAAGAAATAACCAGTGATAAAAAGAAGAAACATCTAAAAAGTAACAAAGTAAATGCCCCTGATCCAGAGGTACACCACCTGATCTGTGAAACACAGTGGACATAATTCAACGGAAAACAGAGGCAGAAATTAAATGCTGTTGACAAGGACAAGAGCCAGGCAGCCCCTAACCTGCTATAAATGAAAACAAATAGTATCTTCGAAAGGCAATCGGGCCCCTCCAGTTTCTCCACATTTTGTTGTGTTACAAATAGTTTCCCATCCATCTACAATACAACATGTAGCAAGTTCAGTTAGACTTCATTTTGAACCGCCAAATTATACAAGTCTATTACAAACACCTCTGTCATGCCATCTCAAACCCACTCCTACGGACTGCTTTTCACCACGGTCAGGACATACGCTAATGTCTCCTGACAGGACACCTCCCGGTCCGGCCTCCTGACAGGACATGAAGAAGCACAAGTGCCCCTGAACCTCTGAATTATTTATAGTAAAGGAATTTTAATTTTGGCAGATTCATGACCATTCATTTGTTTTTACATGACTTGTTTGCCCCATTGTTTACTAAATAATAGGTATCCTCCAGTGAAAAACCATGGAAGGTATATGCTGTCCCTACATTCCTTTAATTTTGTTTAACTTCACAACATTTACACTGGCAATGTTCAAGATGTACCACCCTAGAGGTTTGTGAGCTGAAAGAGGTTCAATATATGGAAAAACTATCAACAAACATGTCAAAGATATACAACTAAAACAGTATGGTTAATACTTGTCAAGAATAGCTACAGTATGTAGTCTGAATGTGAACATTCTGTGCATAAAACATTTTAGCATTTCTTGGCACAAATGCTTAATTTGTATACTTGGGGCAAAAGTAATAAGATGAATTGGGCTTCTAACTATTAGCCCTCAAAGGGGAAACGGACAAAAAGAAACATCTTCCCGTTGGAACTTCTGCATGTCTGGTCAAACAAGGTTCAAAACATCACTTCCCTTTTGACTGAAAGACAGGCACACCTTTCACTTCAAGTTAATGGGACAAGTTTGTTAATCATTTGCTAGGTAAAGGGATCCTTTATCCTCATTTCCTCAATCACATTGAAGGAGAAAGTCCAAGGTCCTTTTTCTAGGGATCATATAGTAAAACTAGACTGTGAGTGGGACTCGGACAGAAAATAAATCAGGTTAAAGGTTACGTCCTGAAGGCAGATGGTCAGACAGCACAGGATTATGCAACACAATAAACAATGAATAGAATGACAATTCATTATGTTGGTGAGGAATTCCTGGCCAGAGGGAAGAAAAATAACGCAAAAAAGAAAATCATACTTTGACGAATCTACACAGTAAATTCAGTCAACAGTCCAAGTTCATCAAGTAGACACCCTTAGGTTCACAGTACTGAGGTTGGCTCAAATCAAATGCACTACATACACGAATTACAGATAAAAAACCGGTATCTGAGCAGAGATGGACAAACAAAGTCATCTATACCTCAACTCACATTGTTTCAAGCTATTTGCATAGGGAAACATTGTGTTTGATCTGGGCGTTGTAGTTCTATTGGCTATCGAAGGTCACTAAACATACATTCCACAGGGTTCAGTGTAACAGAATGTGAGCCTTCCAACTATCCTACAGGCATTAAGGCAAAATCAGGCAATTTGACAGTTTGACTCACAAGGCTCTACTTTAGAGGACACAAAGCAAATGTCTGCTGAATCTGATGGGAAAATAGGAGACGTAGTCCATCGTTATGAGAAACAGTGAATACCATTGTCCCCTCTGTGGCTGGAGGACAATGGCCTGACTGAAAGCTAGTGTATTGCTTATTGGCCAGTTACGTACAATGCAATAGGCATAGAAACACAGTCCAACACAAGCTGAGGGATTCTAGCCCTGGACTTCTATTCCACCCAGATATTTCACAATGGTCATAACCCTGTCCTAACTCCGCCCAACTCCTAACCCAACTAAAAAGAGTTGAATCAGATGCATCAGCTTTGCCATCGATACACTGATCAGCCATGACATGATGACCACTAACAGGGGAAGTGAATAACGTGAGACATGAGTGGGTGGGATGTATTAGACAGCAAGTGAACATTTTGTCCTCCAAGTTGATGTGTTAGAAGCAGGGAAAAGCCTTAGGACGAGGGGCTTTGACAAGGGCCACATTGTGACGGCTAGAAGACTGGGTCCGAGCATCTCCAGAAAGGCATCTCTTGAGGGGTGTTCCTGGTCTGCAGTGGTCAGAACCTCTCAGAAGTGGTGCAAGGAAATAAGCTGTGAACCGGCAACGGGGTCATGGGAGCCCAAGGGGTCACGGGAGCCCAAGGGGTCACGGGAGCCCAGGGGGTCACGGGAGCCCAAGGGGGTCACGGGAGCCCAAGGGGGTCACGGGAGCCCAAGGGGGTCACGGGAGCCCAAGGGGTCACGGGAGCCCAAGGGGGTCACGGGAGCCCAAGGGGTCACGGGAGCCCAAGGGGTCACGGGAGCCCAAGGGGTCACGGGAGCCCATGAGGGAAGACTGGCCCGTGAGGTTCAATCCAACAGATAAGCTGCAGTACCTCAAATTGCTGAAAGAGTTAATGCTGGTTCTGATAGGTGTCAAAACACAGTGCATCACCGTTTGTAGCGCCAGGGGCTACGTAGCCGCAGACCGGTCAGGGTGCCCACAGCGTGCCCACAGGGTGCCCTACAGACCATGTTCACCCCTTCATGGAAACAGTGTTCCCTGATGGCATTGGCCTCTTTCAGCAGGATAGTGTGACCTGACACAAAGCAAACATGGTTCAGGAATGGTTTGAGGAACACAACAAGTTCAAGGTGTTGACTTGGCCTCCAAATTCCCCAGATCTCAATCCAATAGAGCATCTGTGGGCTGTGCTGGACACACAAGTCTGATCCATGGAGGCCCCACCTCACAACTTACTGGACTGAAAGGATCTGCTGCTAACGTCTTGGTGCCAGATAACACAACACACCTTCAAGAGTCCTGGTGGAGTCCATACCTATATGGGTCAGGGCTGTTTTGGTGGCAAAAGGGGGATCTACACCATATTAGGCAGGCGGTCATAATGTCATGGCTGATCCGTGTAAAATCCACAGTCTATGTACAACTTAAACATGACATAAGTAGAAAAATACTTGGAGACTCATTTTAAATACAAGCCTTTGTTGAACTACCCTAAAACACCATAATTTCTCTAATCCCCCCATGTTCCGATTAAATAGATTTGGGGCATAACCCATGTCCAGAAAACATCCCTTTAACTCATGTAAGCATCTTGGCACAATTAGCATAAAGACCTCCAGCAGGACTGGGATGTTTATGACATATGTAAACACCTCCCCTTTAAGATCCTAATATTTGGATTACGATCAAAAAATAAACAGACCGTCACCTTGAGGTCTTAGTCAGTTGGTCTAGGTTTCCAGGCATTGCCTTTAAGGGTCTGAACCGGTTACATGTCAACAAACAGCCTTGTGATGAGACAATAATCCTCCACACTCAATCTTCATTTGAGCTAATTAATTTCATTCATTCGTTTGAACCAATTATCAATCCAAATAATGATCAAGTAAGGTTCATAAGCAGATTGTTGGCATTTTGTTTTGATAACATCCATCCTTTCCCAACTTCACACAAATGTTCCTCTGTTTCCATCTGTATTGGTAGGCCCTTTGGTTTGACAGCTTTGGTACAGTCCAGAACTGGTTTAGGGCAACACCAGACCACTGAAATGAACATGCTTTGTGCATTTAGATGGTCATACAGATATTGGCCTCCAACGGTCAAGACAGTTTGGATTGTTCACTGACAAGTGATTGATCTCATTTTGAAGTAGTTAACCCTGGGATTCAAACGGGGAGGAAGTTTCACTACATGACAGCATATGTCCTGTCAGTTCTGTTTATCTGTCTTTGTGGCTCAGATTAAGGTTCCACTGGAAGAATGAAACCTGGGATTCCAATGCTTTGATTTTCACTGGAACATGAGAAAATAACACCTGAATCAGCAGACTGTTCCATCTCTGGAAGATAAAGAAGCAATCTATTCACTTAGGACTTTGATGTGCCATGCTCCTGGTCTGGAACTACTTTATTTCCTGTATACCAAAATGCCAACCTCATAATTTACCATAGGAACTAAGTTGTATTTGCAAAACATCTTCACACAGCAGTTTATAGTCAAGCCAAATACCAAAATATATACAATAGAATGAATTTGTTCCATTTCTACTTTAAGGGAAGTAATTAAGGAATAAGTCTGAGTGAAAGGCTCCTGGAATAAATTAAATGTCAATCAATCATGCCAAATGATTTGAAATTGCTCAGCCAATGGGTTGATCATCCATATTATAGGCATTTGATAATTCAATAAAAATGACGCCAAAATTCACGTTACCATCCAGGCATGTCCGCATATTTACACTTCACTTATAGTAGTTAGCGTTTGTGCATCTTCAACAACAGCGCACAAGAAAACCAGAGAAACATCCAGAATCTGGGGAAGTAGATGAAGGGCCTCATGACCAGTAACTGAAACCATCACACATCACATGACTCTACCAGATCATCATGAGGGAAAACCAATGAATTATAGTTGAAAATAAGAATCAGAATAACCCTGGAAAAGAAGCCAGAAGAAGAAAATACTTAAGTCCCTCTAGATAAGAGTTTCGGAAGTCTTTGTACCGGTTCAAATAACCACGCCGCCAGCCAACTAAACGCAGTAGTAGAACAGTATCCGCCTGAAGATTCAAAGAGAGGACGTCCTCTATCCAACTCTACAGCGAAGTGTCGAGTGAACTGAGGCCGACACAGCTGAACGTAAGTTGTAATAGGAAATGGCAATATGATATCCACCCAACATTTACATACGAAACACGTGTCTGTGTTTTCTCAGTCAATGGGTTTTCTAAACTATCCATGACTATTATCTTTGGAAGCAAGCGACATTGACAGCCTAATATTAGCTATATTACTATTAGCTTACTCACTGTATCCTTTACCTGCAGCCCCAAGTACCTGTTTTGAACTAGTTAAAGCCTTGTCATGTTTAATTCCAGATTAAATTGTTAAACAAAGCGAGTATGTCCATTTGTCTAATGTAGTTATTACAGTACATACCTGAAACAAAACGGACAGCTTAGAAGTTAGCATGAACTTTGAAGAGGAACCGTTAAAAATGTCCAGTGTTTCGTCGTGTTCTCTCGGCAGTCCCTCCCTGACCGACCCAACCCTTTCTTTGATGGAGCAGGAAAAGGTGGGCGGTAAAAGGAAACAGCGGACCCCGTCAGAGACGTGTGTAATATCGAAAATGTACAAACGAGAACGCCGTGTCTTCCCCGTAAACAATGAGTCGTTTTCCTGAACCTCAACATCCGCATGACAGCGTTACCATATGAAACTATTGGTCTTATTCCGGACGGTATCAAGTTTTTCCGCTTAATTTGCATCTTCCTCTCTGTGTTCAGCGTTACACAACGTTTCAAACGTTCCGATAGAAATTTGCTACGTAGAACAAACATGCAAGGAATCACTACCACAACATTTCCCCGAACGATGCGTACCCTTAAGCAACTTACATACTTAATAAAAAATATATTCACTAAGATTCTTCAAGGCAGTTAAAAGTTTTGATAAACACTAGAGGTTCCATTTAGACACCACACATGGTCTGTATCAGCAAGTTAATAGTTTCTGGAACATTCAGATGGGAAATAGAACATCACCTCAGCTCTTTTCAAAGAGATTCTTTGAGAACGTTTCACCTCGTACTGAACGTGGCCATGTACGGCAAGGCTAATTGATCACTGATTGCCTAAATTAATCTCACCTGATTAAAACCATAAAATGTGGCCAGAATTATATGACCGGATTTAGAAAGTTACTTCCCGGTTTGACATAACATGTCAGGCAAAAATAAGACAGCTTTTTAAAGTTAGCCGAAAGAGATTTTATTTCACATACTGGTAATGCCTTTTGATTGGATCTGATTATACTTTTGGGATGTTGTTGCCTGATATTTTTTTAGGCTGGGTTTATGAAAAAACACTTTGTGACAACAGTGGACATATATTTGACTGATAAACTTTTTTGTCTCATTGCTGGTACTTGGCTCATTGTATGTGGAGATACTGACACCAAGTGGGCATTATAGATGTTCCTGTTGACCTGCTAGTAGTTCTGTGAAAACCAATTACTGAGTCATTCCTACCATTCCTAACCCTAACCCAGTGCCTTTGGACTTTGTAACTTTGTCCTAAATAAAGGTCAGAGTTCTAATTTTTATCTTTCTATCACACATATATAAGAATTACGTAGTGGTCTTGCTCAGGCCATTAAACCCATAGTAGTTATTGGGAAACGATTCACACATGAAGTATTGCAGATGTTCACCCTGTGGACGCCTGGGACATGCGTATAATTATTAGAAATAGTTTCATGTTTATGACAGTGTTCACATTTTCTATTAAATCAAGTGTCCCCCTACTAAACCATACTAATGTATTCTCATCAAAGTTATTTTAAACAATTATTACTTGAGACAAGTCATGTTCTGTATGATAATGCCAAGCAACTATTTTTCTATAAGAGCCACAAATACAATTAGAATTTGGCAAATTTTTTAGAATGCGTTGTTGACTAATACGTCATAGATTTATGTTAATGTGTAGAGAAATTATATCATATAAATAGGGTAACAGGTTGGAAATATAAATAGGTACATAGATCACATTTCTTTTTTTGAATGGGAGAAGGAGCCAGGAGTTATATTTTGGGCCACACAAGCTACATTAGATTACATATCCTCCAAGTCCTATTCCCTGTCCTCCAAGTCCCATTCCCTGATCCCCAAGTCCTAACCCCTGTCCTCTAAGTCAATTTCCCTGTCCCCAAATCCTATTCCCATACATCCAAATCCTTAAAAAAACGTTTTGACTTGGAAATAACAGTGAAATGATGTGAGAATCAAAGACGGCAGAGGCGGTTCAGACACTGTCCTTTCCTCCTTCTGTGGTTGTGTGGGATAATGACTGAGTTTGTTTTCCCAGAGCCTCAAAATGAGGGCTGGCCCTTGCTGGCTGAGGATGGGCTGTCGTCACATAGGACCAGTAAGAAAAGTGAGAGAGAGAGATAGATGGAGAGAGAAAGAGAGGGAGGGAGGGGATTTGTTGAGAGAGGGTGCAGGCAGGCCTCTTCCCGCCCCTACAGTATAGGAACCTCCTCTGTCGATTTCTAGGCCTTCTATACACACACATATAATGTGCACACACACAAACACTCACAGATAGACACAGACAGTGGGGGCCTAGCAGGCAAAGTAAGGATGTGACATCACTCACAGGAAGAGAAGCCATACAACTACTTGTTTTTTTCAGCTTTTCTCTCTGTGTTGCTGGGTGCTGAGTGACGTTGGAGTCTCATGGTCTGTCAGTGGCAGGGAAGGAAGGAGTTGGGAGGCCCGGAGAGGGACAAGTCTGCCTGGATTCATGTCCAGCGGGAGTTAGTGTCAACGGGGCCGACCACAGAATTATCCCTGGCCATCCAACGACTCTCCACAGCTTTCCTTATCGTCCACATTGGGAGCGAGGCCAGGTACTATGGGAAACATTACCCCTCTCTTCCTGTTCTTTCTCAAGTTCTTGTTTTTCATTATTTTTTCTTTCTTTTTGTTGCGTAAAACTGGATCTACAGTAACTGCCTTTGTTCCATTGCATTAGTTTATTTTTGTGAGGCATCTCAACAGAGCTATTGTTATTCTACAGTGTCAGATAGATTTCCATGGAAAGTCAGTTATTAAGGTAGCGTGCTGTGTGGGTTGGACTAGCTACCATCCATACGAGATCAGACATGCCTGTATGCATGTAACAGTAGAACGACGTGGAAAGAGAAGAACTGAAGTGGAGGCAAAGTTATCCGACATATCCACAGGGCAAAGTTGGCGTTTCTTTTCTGTGCACCATGATCTATAAATGGACATTTACTAGTCACGTGTGGTTCATAGACCTGCAGGCTAAAAGTGGCGGTTAGCCTGAGGAGATCTGGCCTTTCTTACTTTGTGGGAAAGTGGGCAATGATTACAAGCTGAACGGCTTTGCAGGATGTGTTTTTGGAGGATGTACACGACCATTCAAAAGTTTGGGATCACTTAGAAATGTTCTTGTTCTCCATGAAAACATACATGAAATGAGTTTGAATAGGAAATCTCACAAAATGAATATGAAATATAGTAATTCAGAAGGTTTGAAATCATTATTTTGAATTGAAATAACAATTGTGTTCTTCAAATTTTGCTTTTATCAAAGAATCCTCAATTTGCAGCAATCACACATCAGGTCTCGATGAAGGAAATATATCAAAGATCAAAATCTTTACTGTACATTGTGTAATTCGTTGAGAATAAAATTACGTAACAACCGATTGAGGGCTAGATTCAAATTCACGCCGGAAACCAAATTAAACAATTTATATATTTCACAGCAACTAATAAAGTGACCCAGTAGTGTGTATGGCCTCTTCGTGCCTGTATGCACTCCTGACAACGCCTGGGCTCCTGACGACAGATGGTGTCCTGGGGGATCTCCTCCCAGACCTGAATCAGGGCATCAGCGGACAGTTTGTGGTGCTAATTGGGCGGCGTTTGGTGCAACGATACATAATATCCCAGAGGTTCTTAATTGGATTCAGGTCTGGGGAACATGATGGCCAGTCAATGGCATCAATGCCTTCATGATCCAGGAACTGACTACACACCCTGGCCACATGTCTGGCTACACACTCTGCCCCCTGCACCAGCATAAGGTCTGACAATGGGTCTGAGGATTTTATCCCAGTATCTATCACTGAGCCCCAACCAAACCGGTCATGCTGAATGATGTTGCAGGCAGCATAACATTCACCACGTTTGTCACATACATTTCAAGTGCAACATGTTGTTAATTTACACCATTACATTGGACAAGCGCCTCTAACCTGATTTTAGTTTTAGATTGCATTGGACCCATTCAAAGGTTTTTTCCCAAGGCATTTCATTTGACAGTGGAAATCAGAGGGAGACAGATAAAGCCAGTTCCAGTTTCCAGTGTTCCCAAAACATGTCACAACGGAAATATTTCAAGAATGCGCTCTTCTGCACTCAGTCAGTACAGTGTCTCTTGGGACAGTTCAGTGTCTCTGGGGACAGTCCAGTGTCTCTGGGGACTGAAATGTTTCTGAGGACATTTCAGTGTTTCTGAGGACAGTTCAGTGTCTCTGGGGACAGTTCAGTGTCTCTGAGGACAGTTCAGTGTCTCTGGGGACAGTTCGGTGTCTCTGGGGACAGTTCAGTGTCTCTGGGGACAGTTCAGTGTCTCTGGGGACAGTTCGGTGTCTCTGGGGACATTTTGGTGTTTCTGAGGACAGTTCAATGTCTCTGGGGACAGGTCAGTGTCCCACATCTTGACAGCGTGTTGGTCGGAGCTTGCGGACACACATCTTGCCAAACTCTTTCGACCGCTTTTGGACACGGCTGACGTTGTATTTTTTGTTTGTTGTATTATAACATATTCTGTTAACTACTGACACTGTGGGTAGGAAAACCCATGTTTCTGAGTTATTGGAGTTGGCATTTTAATAAAGTGTCTCTAAATGGCCACAGAGAGTTTGTTCCAAGCAGTTTCACAATCTCAACATCCTTTTCTTATCAAGTCCTTCAGAATATTCCCTTTGTTAACAAGCAGACAATATTATTCCTAATTTGCTGTTATTGTTTCAAGATTTTTTTACATGATGTCTGTTTCTGGTCTATTTGACCACTTTTGATAGCTTTGTGAAAGAACCCATCTAATCTCTCATTTTCTTTTTTTTTCAGAGTCAATCCCCTGTGGTCGCAACTGTCTCCAATGTAGAGGTCAGTGTTGCCCTATCAACTGTCTCCAATGTAGAGGTCAGTGTTGCCCTATCATCTGTATCCAATGTAGAGGTCAGTGTTGCCCTATCAACTGTATCCAATGTAGAGGTCAGTGTTGCCCTATCAACTGTCTCCAATGCAGAGGTCAGTGTTGCCCTATCAACTGTCTCCAATGCAGAGGTCAGTGTTGCCCTATCAACTGTCTCCAATGCAGAGGTCAGTGTTGTCCTCTCACTAGGAGAAGCTTATCAGAGCCAAGCTCAACCTAAACAAACATATATGGTGATACCAGTTGAATTCTCTTTCAGGACGACCCCACGCCCTTCCCCCTCCAACAAAACACACAGCTCCAGCCCACCGGCCCAGCACCTCACCATAGTGTTCTCTATAAAGACAATGGCTCTCTGTCTCGGACAAGTCTTTAGCAAAGACAAAACATTTCGTCCCCGGAAACGCTTTGAGCCTGGCACTCAGCGCTTTGAGCTGTACAAGAAGGCCCAGGCCTCGCTGAAGTCGGGTCTGGATCTGAGGAAGGTGGTCCAGCTGCCAGAGGGAGAGAGCATCAACGACTGGATTGCCGTGCATGTGGTGGACTTCTTCAACCGGATCAACCTGATCTACGGCACGGTCAGCGAGTTCTGCACGGAGCGCACCTGTCCTATCATGTCTGGGGGCCTGCGCTATGAGTACCGATGGCAGGATGGACACCAGTACCGTAGGCCCACCAAGCTGCCTGCCTTGAAATACATGAACCTGCTGATGGACTGGATTGAGACCAACATCAATAACGAGGACATCTTCCCCACCAGAGTAGGTGTGTGAGGACTGCCCCCTAAACACTGATTACTCCTGTGTAGTGTGGCATGGATGAGTTTACCAATGGGAGCTGGGTGACCTTGGAATCTAGCAGCACGTAATGACGTGTTAAGGTGCAAAAACAACTGATGCTTTCATGATATTCTCCCTGCAATAGTCTGTTAGAACATCACTGTACAAAAGGTTCTTTCAGGTAAAGTTATTTGATGGAGAACTAGTGTCAGTGTGTGATGTTGCATCAAGCAAAGGCAGAGGACTAGTGAGAGTTTGCTGGATCTAGAAAGGTTTGAGGGCGTTTAGATAAACTATAACGGGAAAACTCAGGGTCCAATGTTCATGATTAAAGGACGGTTAACAACCTGTGTTTGGTGTGGAGGCTTAAGTCTGGTATGGTTTGAACGACAGCAGATTTCCTTGATGGAATCTGAGTCTGGAACATGAGGACCTTCTCCGGTTACTCTTTGTATGCAGCCAGCGCAGGTCATTAACATTTCAAGACAGGAGTGTCTACTGCACAGAGGGAACCTGAGCCAGAGTTCCACTGACAGCTCTGTACGTCTGGTTCCAGGTGTTCCTTTCCCTAAGAACTTCCAGCAGGTATGTAAGAAGATCCTGAGCCGTCTCTTCCGGGTGTTTGTGCACGTCTACATCCACCACTTCGACAGCATCTGCAGCATGGGAGCAGAGGCCCACATCAACACCTGTTACAAACACTACTACTACTTCATCTCCGAGTTCAGCCTCATCGAGCACTCCGAGCTGGAACCCCTGGTGAGGAGCGAGTTGTTTGGGTGGAGGTGTGTAGGTGGTAGGAGGCAGGACTACAGGGAGGGGTTTGGGTGGAGGTGTGTAGATGGTAGGAGGCAGGGCTACAGGGAGGGGTTTGGGTGGAGGTGTGTAGGTGGTAGGAGGCAGGGCTACAGGGAGGGGTTTGGGTGGAGGTGTGTAGATGGTAGGAGGCAGG
>JACXGK010013950.1:0-12204 GCA_016801125.1 Novumbra hubbsi
GTTTGTCTGGACTACACCTACACGTGTTGTTTGTCTGGACTACACCTACACGTGTTGTTTGTCTGGACTACACCTACACGTGTTGTTTGTCTGGACTACACCTACACTTGTTGTTTGTCTGGACTACACCTACACGTGTTGTTTGTCTGGACTACACCTACACGTATGGTTTGTCTGGACTACACCTACACGTGTTGTTTGTCTGGACTACACCTACACGTGTTGTTTGTCTGGACTACACCTACACGTATGGTTTGTCTGAACTACACCTACACGTGTTGTTTGTCTGGACTACACCTACACGTATGGTTTGTCTGGACTACACCTACACGTGTTGTTTGTCTGGACTACACCTACACGTGTTGTTTGTCTGGACTACACCTACACGTGTTGTTTGTCTGGACTACATCTAGATGCATTTAAATATTTGGACTACGACTAGATGCATTGTTGTTTTGGACTACATCTAAATGCATTACGACTAGATGCATTGTTATTTTGGACTACATCTAAATGCATTGTTCTTTTGGACAACATCTAGATGCATTGTTCTTTAGGACTACATCTAGATGCATTGTTCTGTCCAGACTATGCCTAGATGCTTTCTTCACTATGGACAACATCTAGATTAATTGTTCAGTTTGGACTACGCCTAGATGCATTGTTCTGTCTGGACTATGCCTAGATGCATAGTCCATGTTCTCCATGCATGTTCTGTCTAGACTACACCTAGATGCATTGTTTTTCTGGTTTACATCTGTACGCATTGTTTGGCACGGACTACATTTAGATGCATGGTTCTGTCCAGACTACATCTAGATCCATTGTTCGGCCCGGACAACGCCTAGATGCATTGTTCTCTCTAGACTACATCTAGTCCAGACAGAAATCTGTGGAGTACTTCTGAGGCCTGCACAACCCTGACCAGCGCCAGGCCAACCTAGTTAGCTAATGACCTGTTTTGAGATCACGGACATCCTGAGACGTGGAGCACCCATTTGGAAGCGGTTTGCCACGGGGCTTAACAACTCCTGCTGTGGAAAGTAGTCCTGCATGGTAGTTATGTGACTGTCTCCCTGGTCACCATACGCCGGGGAAATTAGCCCCTAAACTCTTACTGCTGCCGACGGTTTGACCGTAATTGACCCTACGAGGTGCGTTTCATGTTCCCCAATTATGGTGCCAATACACCGAATGAACAGGAGGGCCATGAGATCATGGAGTAATTTGTCTGTCTTCACACACACAACTGAATTGCAAATGTAAAAAAGCATCCTGTTCAATGTGAAATGTGACAAACCACAAAAAAGAGTGTCAAACACAGAGTACCGCCTGTAACAAGGCTGAACAGCATTTGGACCAATGTAGTCCCTTTTTAAAAATCTTATTGAAACATGTCTCTCAGACAGTTACAGAGATATTGGTAGCAGTTGTTCAGTGACAGCCACAATGTCAAATCCCTATCAGTGGAAATATTATAAGGCAGAACCACAGTAAAACACTTAGATCACGAAGATCTGTGGTGAAAACAGAACTGAAGAGGAAACAAATCATTCTGAAACCTAACAGCCATTGTGGAGGTGAGAACAAAAACTTTTACCCCAGTAGTCCAAGCACCTCACAAGTACATTCAACCCACTGTGACAAAGTGAAACTATATAGTGGGTAGACTGCAGATGGTAATATTAATGATCTACACTGTACCTGTATAAGCCTGGTTAGATATTAAGTTCACGGAAACGTGAAGAGTTCTTTTTGTTTGGACAAGAGGGATGTTTGATGTTATTTTGGCATCATAAAATGTGAGAGGAGATAAAAAATTGTATGTGTTAAAGGCATCATTTCATCTGTTCTTTGGCTTGTGACCCCTCTCATGATCTTTCACACAGTCACCTGTAGTGTCCTTAGTACCATAAGGGAAAGTGGGTAGAACGTAGGAATATGGGACAGCTTTGCAGTATCTTACCACACCCCTAGACTGTATAAGTACTGAATGATTGCTTTAGAGATGTATCATGGTTTCCTTGTAACTATGTAGCCTCTCTTCTTGCAATAATAAACTGTTTGGACTTTAACATTTCCATCCTACCAATCACCAACAAATACAAGTCACCTTGCCTATCTCCTCATAGAGCACACAAAAAGATTTGGCATGCAAACACTGATGTCGGGAAGCTTTTAGCTAGCGTACCTTTGTTTGGTAACTAGCTATAAAGTTATGTTTACAGCCGAGGACAGAAGTTTGAGAATGACAAAAAACGTTCACAAAGTCTGCTGCCTCAGTTTTTACGATGGCAATTTGCATATACTCCAGAATGTCATAAAGAGTGATCAGATGAATTGCATTTAATTGCAAAGTCCCTCTTTACCATGAAAATGCACTTAATCCCCCCAAAAAACATTTTCACTGCATCTCAGCCCTGCCACAAAAGGACCAGCTGACATCATGTCAGTGATCCTCTCGTTAACACAGGTGAGAGTGTTGACGAGGACGGGGCCGGAGATCACTCTGTCATGTTGATTGAGTTATAATAACAAACCGGAAGCTTAAAAGGGAGGGTGGGACTTGAAACCGTTGTTCCGTATCTGTTAACCGTGGTTACCTGCAAGAACAAACGTGCAGTCATCATTGCTTTGCACAAAAAGGGCTTTACAGGCAAGGAAATTGTTGCTAGTAAGAGGGCACCTAAATCAACAATTTATCACATCATCAAGAACTTCGAGGAGAGAGGTCCAATTGTTGTGAAGAAGACACCAGGGCATCCAGGAAATCTTGGATGCCCTTGGATGCGTCAGGAACGTCTACTAAAGTTGATTCAGCTGTGGGATCAGTGGCACCACCAGTGCAGAGCTTGCTCAGGAATGGCAGCAGGCTTGTGAGAGTGGACCTGCACGCCCTGTGCAATCTCAAAGCATTGATGATGGGCTGCCATCAGTCAGGATGTGGCGGCCCAGAAGGTAATTGACAGCATGCCAGGGTGAATTGCAGAGGTCTTAAAGAAGGCCCAACACTGCAAACATTGACTATATGCATGTGCTTAATGTAATTGTCAATAACTGCCTTTGACACTAATGAAATTCTTGTGATTATACTTCAGTATACCATTGTAACATCTGTCAAAAAGATCTAAAAAAACTGGAGCGGCAAACTTTGTGTTAACCAATACTTTTGACCACAGCTGTGGCTTAGTGTTTTGTGCCAGGTTGTAATCATCTTTATAAAGTGAGTAATTGCAAATAGTCTTAGAAAAACGGAACTGATGGTAATGTAGCCGAGTGGGGGGAACCAATGTGAAGGGATGTGGTATTGGTAGGGCCTGTTTGAAGGTGGCACAGTCCAGGTGATATAGCTGCTTCCATGTTGGGTAGTGGACAAATGTGCAGGGATGTGGTATTGGTAGGGCCTGTTTGAAGGTGGCACAGTCCAGGTGATATAGCTGCTTCCATGTTGGGTAGTGGACAAACGTTCCATTGTACTGCAGATGGTGTGAGTGGGACTGGGTCCGAACTCCTAAGGTATAGGTTTTGATTACGTGAAGGTGTTTGTCAGGTTATGAAACTACTGTGTATGTTGTGAGTAATGATGTGGGTGTCTGAATTATGCAGGTCGACAACTGATAAATGTTTTTGTACGGTGTGTTTCACTGGTGTTCCTGTCCATGTCCTGATGCGTCGTATGTGTTAGTGGTTTGGTGGCGCTGATAATATACATGGGTGAGCTGATTATTATGTCTGGTGTCTCTGTGTGTATTCTGGTAGACTGAGAGGTGTTAATGTGCTATTTTGTTTATAGGGGGCTGTATGGATGTTTGCCACTGTTTTTGTAGGGAGGAGAATCCAGTTGAGGTATAGCCTTGTTTCTGAATGTTTTGTATCTTTGGGTTTATTATTTGAGACACTGGAAGCCAATCTGTGCAGCTAGACATACTCCGGGTCTTTGTTGAACCAGCTAATAAACATACTTGATTGTAACTTTTTGTGTTTCGTGTAACTACTTGCCCATTATTGGCCCAGGACCTGCTTACTACAGTGACCGTGGGTTACAGTAAACCACAAATTCCTCAGAGGTTGAAACATTTACAACCATTTACATTACATGAACATACGGTATGTTTCACCATCTTGACAAAGAACAGAACGTCTACGTGGCACAAAAATATAGGAATATTTAAAATCTCTGTGGAAACAATGGATATTTAAAATCCGGAATCTCACTTTCCAAGTCTATTAGAGTCATAAACAGTTTCGCCAGATGAGATTTACTGGCAAAAAAAGGTTTATGACTGTGCAGGCAAAATGGCCTTGGGTGTGTTTATTTACAAATAGGGTTGAATGGTAATAATAGGATTGTAAATCGGTATTGAACGGGCAGGGAATGATTGAAAGACCAGGACTTTAATAGCCGGGTGCTGATGAGGGGATCTCCGGCAGGTGTGCGTCATATGCAGGTGGGTGAAAATACAGGGAATAGCATGCCCAAGTCCAGACAGGGACAAAATATAAGCCCAGGCCCGGACTAGGCCTGTGCCGTGCCAGTATCATTTTAAACCGACGAGGCTGTTTAAAAAAAAAAAAAATGTAACTTAAAAAAATCATTACTGATGTAACGGATGTTAGCAATAACATGAACATTCATTTTTCTGTTTTTGCTCTGAACTGAACGTGCTAGACAGCGACCGACACCGTTCCTTCAGGAAGGCTTGCTGAGTTCCCGGACAAAGGCACTTTGCCTTTAGCCACGGACGACGGTGAAGAGAGCTCTCCAAAGAGTGAACCCACAGAAGTCACCAGGGTTAGATGGCGTTTCAGGCCGTGTCCTCGGCGCTGAACAGCTAGCGGAGGTTTTTACCTCTCTATTCAACCTCTCTCTGACTCTGTCGGCAATTTCCAACTGCTTCAAACTGACCATTATGGTCAATCTTACTTCCTCCGCACTGTCTCTGAGCATTGGAGCCCCACAGGGCTGTGTACTCAGTCCCCTTCTGTACTCCCTGTTCATGTATGACTGTGTTGCCACTTACAGAACCAACGTCATCTTTAAGTTTGCAGACGACACCACCACCATCTTTGGTATAATCACCAACAACGATGAGACCGCTTACAGAGAGAAAGTAGGAGACCGGGCTACATGGTGCCAGGACAATAACCTCGCTCTCAACGTCTGCCAGGCTAAGAAGATTATCGTAGACTTCAGGAAGCGGCAGGGGGCGGGGGATCACACCCACATACATATTGATAGAGCTGAAGTGGAGAGAGTCTCTGACTTTAAGTTCCTTGGAGTGTTCATCAAATGTGACCTCACCTGGTCCAGGCATGCAAACATTACAGGTCCCGCCAAGACATTACAATGAATAGCCAATCCATTTCTTAGATACTCGAGAGCTATCCTTTGTTGGCCAATCACAGACGATGTTTACAACACACCAAAAGCTGTTTGGAGGTTCTCTGGTGTTTTTCTCACACTTGACCTTCATACTGAAGGCTTGAGACTAGCATGCAATCTTACCTCTGAGAAATAAATGTTTTGACTTTGACTCCATCATTTTGCAGACGCAAGTGAGACTGGATATGGCACCGTGACCTACCTGACGTTATCAAACAGTAAAGTCTCACACTGTGCGTTCCTTAGGGGCAAAGCCAGGGTCGTATTAGTCACACCAGTCACTGTGCGTTCCTTAGGGGCAAAGCCAGGGTCGCATTAGTTACACCAGTCACTCAGCCAAGAATAAAGATCAGTAAAAAGCTCACGCGCATTAACAAATATTGTTAAGATCAGAAATTTTACTATTCAAGTATTAAAATAAAATGAGAAATGAAACAAAAAAGATTCCAAACCTTTTTAGCTTACAAAGTTACCATCATCAGGGCGAAATCTCAAGTCAATGGGGATATGTGTCTACCTCACTAAACCCTGCAGACTATATTTTGAGAGGATGAGACTTCCCCGCGCAATTCATGTATTTGCATAATTGCATAAATAACAGGCGCAATACATCAAGCTATAAATATCAAACTGTAAATTGTTGAATTGCACATTAATTAACAGAAGGAAAAATAGAACTGTGCAGTATGTTAAAATACAATAGAAAGAAATCAACTTTAAGCTTTAAAAATACATATATCAGAAATATTTGGGATAAAAAAATCCTAACAACTAATAAATGAAGTAAAGAAATTCCAAAAGCATTTAAATGATTTATGTATATTATCAATAATATTAATATAATAGAAAATATAATAATATAAATCATGGGTTATAATGCTGAAATCTGTTGGGTCTTGACTATAGGTATGTAATCTAGACATCTCTTAGCTGGTCTAGGGGTGATAGTTATGGATGTCACCTGCCAGTTTCAGCTCCTCGCACAAGGGCTCCAGTGCCAGTCCCCTGCCCGGTACCTCCAGTGCCGTCCTGCTTTAATGACTCATCGTGCTCCGGGGGGCAGATCTTCCAACCTGATCTTTGTGAATTATTCAAAAAAATATATTCAATAAAATATATATCTGTTACAATGGCCTGGGTTCTCTCAGCAGAGTCATTCTGAAACCAAAAACACACCATCATAATTGATGTCTCTTACCAATAGACCAAAGAACCAGGAAAAGTCTCTGGGGCCCTTGGGCCAAAGAGACAGGGAAAGTCTCTGGGACCCTTGGGCCAAAGAGACAGGGAAAGTCTCTGGGACCCTTGGGCCAAAGAGATAGGAAAAGTCTCTGGGACCCGTGGGCCAAAGAGACAGGGAAAGTCTCTGGGACCCTTGGGCCAAAGAGACAGGAAAAGTCTCTGGGACTCTTTGTTTCTTTTGGGTGAAGTTGAACTAACAAAGATGTACTGCTAGTGAAAACTATGTGCAGTTTTATTTCTTGAAAATCGAACAAACATGATGCATTTAAGATAATCAAATAATGTGATTGCTTCAGGCTTCAACACTCCTGGATAAAATTATTGGGATGCATGGCTGCTCTTTTCTTATCCAGTCACCCAGCAGCTGGGATGAGGGTCGGAATGTGAAGGTGCTGCCCCCTAGTGGTGATCTGGAGCCTCTGATCCAGGACCGACAGGTCATGCCGCACAAACACTTAGATGCTATGTAGTACAATGTTGACAATTGTCATGTACAATAAATTAAATGAAAATAAAAACCTTGTTGTCCACCTCTTGTGTCATGAACTACAACAATGTTCTGGTCATCTCACAGAAACATTAGCAATCCTGCATCAAGCCCAATCAAGAAAGGACTGTGTTGATTTGGTTAGTGCCTTAGTAAGCTAAAGCTGAAATGTTGTAACATCAAAAAACAACAATAGTTTACAGACAATATTTGCATGGTATATGGGATCCACAGAGTGTAGTGTAAAAACAGAGGCATTCCGCATGTGTTTGTTAAGACAGAAGCTGCATTGTTCAAAACAAAACTAAAAGGGGGACACAATTAGTCATTGGGTGGAACTGTTGCGGTGGAACTGTTGAAAGTCATGAATCAGGTTAACTGCTCTTCTGGCCAGCCTGCGAGAAAAGGTTTCAACACCAACATGGGAGAAAATGCCAATAATATGCATTGCAACCTTTTCTGGCCGTGGGTGCAGATGTTTAGGCATTGGTTACAATACTGGTTGAAATTGTTCCACACAAGACTGGAAGGAGAATGTTTGGTATAGTCATATGGAAAAAACATTTTTGATTGAATTTTAGTGTTTGATTGTTTGGAGCTGCATTTCTAGTACAATATTCTTTACATTTCTGGAATCGTATCTGGGGAAACGTGGAAGTCTGGTCACCATAATCAAGAAAGAGATGGAAAACTGTATAGAGTAAAGTTGAAGCTGCTGTTCAGATTGAACTAGAAATTATTATTGTTCACACTGTCAAGAAAAACGAGGATCAAGAGGGCTGCTGTCACTTGATGACAGCAGAAATAATTTATTGAAAATAGACGAGGAAGTCGATAAAGAATTTGACAACATGTAGGAGGAAATTGTGGGGATTTTGAACCAGAATTGACAAAAAAAGGCATTTAAAACTAGTTCAGTATGGGGCAGAAGGCTGTAAATTCAAAGTTTAATGTGAAATGCAGGGAGTGGTGTAATGATGTATGATTTATATGTGCACATACACTAACGTTCAAAAGTTTGGAGTCACTTAGAAATGTCTTTTATTTATGTCCATTAAATAAACATCATATTGATCAGAAATACAGGGATGACATTGTTTATGTTGGAAATTATTACTGTAGCTGGAATCGGCAGATATTTAATGGGACATCTACATCCTCGTGCAGAGTTCCATTAGCAGCAGCCATCGCTCCAGTGTTCCCATGGCATTTTGTGTATGCTAATCCAAGATTAGCATTTTAAAAGTCTAATTGGTCATTAGAAAAACAGTTGATCAAAGAAGCAATACATCTGTGTAATAATCTAATACATTTTTGTTTCACGTTGGAAAAATAGGATGTGGAAAGGTCCAATGGGGTGAAGATACCTTTTGGAGATCCACTGTGTCACCATTGCAGAAGGTAGCAGGACTGGTAGCAAGATGTATCAACTGGCACAACACAGGCTGTGACCGGCCATTACATTATTGCTAAAAGTCATGTTGCCACCATAACATGCCAAAAAAGTGCATCTAAGCAGAAGACTTATGTCTAAAAGGGTACAAATGCAGTGTCATATCACAGAAGAGTATTATTAGGAACTTTTTGTTATTATTAGTCTAAAGCAGTAGTCCCCATACTGGTCGGCAAGCCACACTAATATTATCGCATATATATATATATTTATTTATTATTTTAGACATCCTAGAGTTGTTGCACTACTGAGACATGACAGGAATCAAAATGTGCGTCTCATTTTCATTTGCGGTGCCCTTTTATTTTTTGTTGTTGCAGGTTTTAGGCAAAATATAACCACACTGAACGATGGTTAGCTTGACACACAGAACCCTGGTTACCTAGCAAATTACGATACTCAAACTTTCCAGAACAAGGAAACGCAAATGGCTATCAGTTCTGAAGTTTGCAAGTAATGCTAGCTAGGTACAGTACTGTTTATGCAGTGACAATGAAATGACACACATAGGTAGCTGGCTAGCTAGCTATCAATCTATTGGGACATATTGTTTTGTTTGTATTCGGGAGATGGCCAGCTAAGGTTTTTTTTAGATGAGCCTGTAACTGTACGTAGTTATTGTGCAGTATTTGCTCTTGCTTTGTTAGAATGCAATACTTTTGTGGAGAGTGTGTGTGCTGAGCTAGTATTGTGGTATGCCCATTTAGAATCAGATGTTCAATGTTCATACAGACGTATTTCCCCTTATTACTGGAAAAACCTTATGGCCTCAACAGCTTGGTGTGTGTCAATTAAGAAAGTGAAGGTAAAACGTGAGGTTCGTATCGCATTATTCTAGTGTATTTCAGCTTGTTTTTCATTAAACCAGCAGTTCAATGTACAATTTGTGGTCACTCGGGGGTGTGAAAGTGAACGGAAAAGCTTGAAACTGTCCTCCCTTGCTGTCTTGCTAGACAGGTTTACATCTCCACTGGGATGCTCTCTCTCCATTCGGGTGCTGAGTCAATGGTTTTTTGTTGTTTCTAGTGATGGGAAATTTAAGTATTTTGGGCTGAAAAACGGTTCATTCTCTCTAGGCTTTTAAACTAATTGCACAGTAGTGCCACCCGCTGGTCAGGAATAAATATTACATCATATAGATGTTTTTATATTTTAATTTCGTAGTATTCAAATCTAAATCTTTGTGGTGCAGCGCTTTGCCAAGGGAAATTAGAATGCCCGGTTCCTATCCCACATTCTTCTTGCCTTTCCAACCTGCAACTTTAAACTATGCATTCATTCTAATGTTTTGTATTATTAAGGCAAGTGTCATAAGATTTACAAAATAAAACCAATTATTTAAAAAATAATAACCATTATCGTTTGCACTCAAATAGTTAAGCTTGATTTGGATTCGATATCGCAATACTGCCTTGAGACTGTACTGGGAGAAATGCCAAACATTCTTGAGACAGCACCTACGGATGTGCCTTTCTGGAGGAGCTGGACTACCTATGCAATCTGAATGGGCTGCAGGTACCTCCTCATGCTAACAGTATTTACAAGGAAACTAGCAAAACTGGAGAAGAATCAGTCAGGAAGAATGAGAGAGCAGTCTTTTGTGGTGACCACCTGTAAAAATGTTTCTTGTTGTTGCTTCTCCAGTTCACCTGATTCACTTTGATTTACAACAAAACCGGTGACATTAATTCACAATCGCTTATACTTTCTAACTGGACAGATTGATATCCCCGGAGTTCAACCGACTTTGATTTATACTGTGATGATTGTGTTCTCTTGTGTTTTTTTGGCATTGTCGTTCCCTAGCTAACATTCAAACCAACAACAGACATTACGGGGTCGCTACAATACATTTAAAATATTTAATTAGAAAAGATTACGGCAGAATGATAGCTAAAAGCTATACAGTATCTATAATGAAATCAGTGACTGCAAGTACTCCATGGTTTGTTCGTTTCTTTAGAAACCATGACTAGGTGAATAGCTAAACACTAGGCTATGTCAACTATGCTATGTAAATCGAAATGCAGAGCAATATGTTTGTTGTCGGTTCAGTTAGTCCATCGTAATATAGCCGTGAACAATTTTACTTTAGCATTACTATAATGTAGCCACTGAAACTTGTAGCCAGCAACGTTTTAGTCTATCCTGTACAAATCGGGCAGGCAGGCATTACAGTGAACACAAAAATAACAAAGTACAAAGTATTTATGTAATGGACAACAAGTTATCAATATCTTAAATCAAATATTTTTATTGCAGGGGTACCTAATACAAAGTCAACAGTCAACAGTGAATTAAAGATCTTAAAGTCTAAAGAGTTAAAAGCGTCAGATTTCCGTTTGTCTAATGCTATAAAATAGCTCTTCTAAAAATATTGGATATGCAGTTTTTTGCATTTTGTTTCAAAGTAAAATTCCTTTTGTTTCAGAATAAGAGGTTAAAAATAATATACATAAAAATAGGTTTTGATCACTAATGTCGGGATGCTACTAGCTAGCATAACTTTGGTAAAACTTTATCCAAAACTATTATTTTGGAGGGTTTGTTTCTTTTATTGATGCTTTTTTGTCATTACATAAAATTGTTAAAGTACAAAAGTTGGCAAGCTAAGAGTGCATTACTCTGCATAAGGTTTGATCACAGCTCATTGAGGGCAGAGAGACGAGGGTGATCATTAGCTTTCTGCTTCATCACGAAGGCCAGTGGATCTACTGGGATCCGGCCCATCCGGATGTGAGCCAGTAGATCCTGGGTCATGTTCAGGGCGTTACGGGAGGTGTAGATGCCAGAAAGGTCAGAGTTCATCGGAGAGGGGATGTGCTCCCGACAAGTTGGGCCCCCAAGTCCAGGGGCGCATTTGACCGTGTAGGAGAAGTACAGGTTGCCATGGTTAAGTGAACACATTTCAGTGTAATAGGACCCCACTTTGATGGGCCGAATGGTGCACTGCCCTAAAGGTTTTTGTGACCACGTGAACCAGGTTGTGTCTTCGTCGTACACATCAAACTTTAGCTCACTGGCCAGGGAGAGCTGGACAGAGCCTAAGTCAAAGGCCGCGTTCCACTGGGGGTTGTCATTGTCACTGATCACACCAGTCTCCAAACTCACCTTCACAAAAACAATTAAACTGGATTTAAAGATACATATTTACAAGGATCCTGCCACTTGTTTTAATGTAAAGTATCAGGGAAGAGGACTGGAAATATGACCTAGTGTCAAATCCTGGATTACCTTTAATGTGTGCATATTAAAATGTACTACCAATATAAAAATACAGATTAAACAAACCTTGACAAAGCCATCAGTCTGTGACAAAGTGTCCCCCCAAAGGCCTTTGGCGTACTTTACGGTGACCGTCAGTCGGGCCAGGCCTTTCTCCTGTGGGCAGCACTGGCTGGTCATCTCCTTGCTGGCCTGGCACACACACTGGCAGGAGTCACGGGCACTGGGGCTGGAGCCACTCTTACACTTCCCAGAGCAGTGCTTGACAAGAGCGTTTCCCAGGATGTAGTCTTCTACTGCTCTCTTCAGCGCGGCCCTCTTATTGGTTTGCTTCACCAATAGGTGGAGGGGGTGGAGGGAGTATTTGATGATGTCTGGAACAGTTTTCAGGGTGCTTGCCCAATCAGCGAAGCC
>JACXGK010013951.1:0-12306 GCA_016801125.1 Novumbra hubbsi
AACAATGGGACCCGCTGGGTGTCTGTCCTGATCTCCTGGTTCTTAGTCCAGGTAAAACAATGGGACCCCCTGGGTGTCTGTCCTGATCTCCTGGTTCTTAGTCCAGGTAAAACAATGGGACCCCCTGGGTGTCTGTCCTGATCTCCTGGTTCTTAGTCCAGGTAAAACAATGGGACCCCCTGGGTGTCTGTCCTGATCTGATTCTTTTCCTGTCTTAGTGAGGGGAGAATAGGATGTCTGGTTTGACCTGTTTGTTGGTCTCTGACCAGGTTAGATGTAGGGAAAGTGGGGGGAAGACAGGAAAGGAATCCCGGCCATTACACAAGGAGACAAGAGGATTAGTAGTGAGGGAAGTGGACTGATGGCAGAGTGAGCATGGAGACGAGACGAGGCGGTGTGGAGAGACCTCCGATAATGACTCACCAGTCAGACCGTGTTGAAGAGGTGAGTGTTAAAAGCTAAATGGCTTGTCTCTCCCTCTCTCGTCCCCGGCTCCGCTCCTCTGCCGGAGTAATTAGTGGGAGATGTTTCTCCCGTATCTGAGCTCATTGACTCCCTCGTCCTTCCGCTCTCTCATGCCTCCTCCTCTCTGCCATTCGAATGATTCACCGACGGCAACAGTCAGATTCCAATCTCGCTCGATGTGAGACCGTCTCCCCCGACAGAAGGGGCGAGGTGGGATGGTGTTGGAAATGAAGAGGGTGGAGGGAAGAGCGGAGGTAAAGTGGTGAGGTAAAAGGGATCCGATAGACGTTTTCCGTTTGAGTCATTTCAATCAAAGAGCCGGGTCACGCATCACTTCCCTGTAATAGAGATGGTATCTCAGGTAGTGGGGAAGAATGACACTGGTTTAAACATCCCCTTATTGGGATCTGACCTTTAGGGGAAAGCTGTGTGATCGTGCTATTGAACCAACCTCTCAGTAGCTGTCGTGGAGTCATATGGACTATAAGCCAACATGCGCACAGCACAGCACAACACAGCACAACACAGCACAGCACAACACGCAGTTGCCTACGTTGGAGCGGCAGTTTTCCAGGCTGGCCTTTCGCTGAGGGCTCCGTTAACAGCTAATTAATGATCTTGTAAAAGAGGCTCTCTGGGGAGACTGTGGCTGACTTTGTGCTGTGGATGTCAGAGGAAACCCCCGTCGTATACATGTCTCCCTGCCCCCCCCCCCCCCACCCAGTGAAACCGCTACAGCGAATCAATATCTGCATTTGTCTCCCTCTCATTGTCACCATCTGTAGTTGGTGCTGTTCTCCGGGAAGCTGAACACCATTGCCAGCATCGTCACCATCTTCTTCCTCCTGGTGTATGCGGCTGTGGATCTGGCCT
This sequence comes from Novumbra hubbsi, assembly GCA_016801125.1. NCBI lineage: Eukaryota > Metazoa > Chordata > Actinopteri > Esociformes > Umbridae > Novumbra > Novumbra hubbsi. The sequence goes on from JACXGK010013951.1 coordinate 1,339, forward strand.
GCCTGGCTCTAGAGTGGGCTTCTGCTCCCAACTTCAGGTACCACCTCGCCCACACACGCAGGGTGATGCCATGGGGGTCGCCCTTAACATGGCAAGGACTTCATTCTAGATCTCACACACACTTGGTCGCTGCTGTGTTTGTTGATCTCACTCTTTTGGGGGGGTTTTGTTCATCCTCTACACCCCCCGCCCCTCCCCTCCTCACATCTCTCTCTACTCCCCCCCCCATGATGGGAGTCGGGCCAGTTTAAAAGGTTCTACTGTAAATGAGGGTAAACGGGCCCACTCTTACAGTTACTCCCATAGGATCTTGGCATGCCAGTTTTTAACATCCCGTCCTAACGGTTGGGATGTTTTAGGCCCGGGGAAAGACTGCCCCGTAATGGTCCTCCAACACCGCTGCCGCTAGCATCTGACCGCCTCCCCTAGGGAAGGGCGGAGTCCGGCCCCGCTTGGCTTCACAGGCCGGCGCACGATGCTTCCGTTGGCCTGTCTGTGCTTGACCGTGTGAAGGGCATTTCAAGTTCCACCAACTTTTCCCTGTCTCCGTGTCTCTCTCCCTATTGGCTGAGGGAGGCACGGCTGGGGGCTGTTAAGGCACGTGGTTGGTTTTGCCGCTTTGGGGGCGCGTCCTTAATTCTATTAGACTGTTGTTGCTAGTTTTGTTCGGAGGGCAGGTTTTGGGTGTTTGTTGTTGTTTATTTCCCGTGCCTCTTTCCAGGCGAAAGGAATTAAAAGCCATTAAGCGCTGCGCTCCCCTGACAACTGCTCTGTAATTAGCATGACTAATTTAGCAGAAATATTTCCCTTTCTCCTAAATTTGGCACACGGTTGTTTAGCTGAAGGGGGGGGGGTTCTCAATTATGATGTAATGGATGCGTGTGTGTGTGCGTGCGTGCGTGCGTGTGTGTGAGATTCTGAACTAGTGCGTGTTTGTTTAACCGTGGTGTCACGGGTGGGTGCGGGGCTCCTCCTGGGCGTGGAGACTGTTGGCGGCTTTATTAAACGGCTCCTGTTTCCCGAGCGCTCCTCTGGGGCAGTGCCTGTTCTCCTGCCGACGGGAGGGACCGCTGGGTTGGGACGAGAGGACCCGGGCTGAGGGGCTCTGAAATGCGCTGTGTTCTGGGGTGGGACCAGAAGGCTCTCTTAGGACACGCGGCCGGCGACTGGACTGCCACTTTGTTCTGTTGAGTGAAAGGAGTGAAATGCGCCATTGGTTCCTTGTGACTGATGTGGCACAACTGACATAATGTCTGAACAGGCATTCGCTGACTTCTAGATCTGTCTTGCGTTTTAAGCGGCCGTTTGTCCGTTGCAGAGTTATGTCCTCTAATCATGACGTGTGCTCTGGCTTGTCGCCGGTCCCCGTCTCTCGGGTTCTCTCGCGCCTCCCACACTTTTTTTGAGGGGGGGGGGGGGGTTTGCCGATGTCAGCAAAGTGACATCAGTCACAGTGTAGTGGGGGTGTGTGGGGGAGACGCGAGGAGCGTGCCAGAGATACACTGCCACTAATGAGAGAGGGATTACCGACCGAAGGCAAGAGGCAGGGAACGCAAGCGGGGGGGGGGGGGGGGGTTTAATATAATTACAGAGAGGAAGAAGAATGGCGGGAGAGGGGAAGGGAGGAATGGGGAGGAAGAGAACCGCGGGATGGGAGAGCAGGGGAGTTGAGAGGAAAGAGACATTGAGGTGACGTGAAAGGAGCCACAAAGTTAACGGAAAGCTGAAGGGGGGAAACCGTCGGGGACAGAAGAGCCGCCCCGCGTCTCTGGTGACGGAGAGCGTTGGAGAAGGAGGCGGAGGTGGAGGGGTTTGTTAGGGGCTGCGTTTAGCCGTGGTTCTCCTCTGGTAATGTAGCCTGTTCGTGACCTAGCGCTCCCAGCTGGGCCCGGCCTGTTCGTCCTGGTGGTAATTACAGTAGCTTGCTGTAATGGCTGTTTGTCTGCTGATGATGTTACTGCTGGAGAACCGGGTCTCGGATACATGATCAATGACCCTACCTTAGGCTGCAATTGTGTACACACACCCCCCCACACTACACCACCTCCACACACACGCACCCTGGAATACACTCCCCCGCAAACACTTAAATTAGGAAATGAATTTACTTTCGCACACACACATTATCTTGTGTACACACACTTCTTTCTGATACACACCTTCACATTGGTGGAAGTTACCCCAGTCCGAGAGTGCAATTCGGAAAGAATTCAAATGCCTTCCCTTTTTCCAGATTGTTTTGTTACAGCCTCTGACAACACACACACACACACACACAAAAAAGCAAAAACGGGTTGTGTACGTACGGATACATTTCATAGCAAGTGATGTTGTGTTGAGTGTGTATATTTCAGAATGTAAACCCTCCCCCCTCAGGCCTACATTCCGTTACTTCACATGGCACACCTGTGTGCTGGGCATTGTGGGATGTGCCGTCATGATGTTCCTGATCAACTCCATCTACGCATCTGCCGCAATCGCCTTCATGCTGCTACTGCTGCTACTCATTCATTACCTCAGTCCCACCAGCAGCTGGGGCTATATCAGCCAGGCGCTCATCTTCCACCAGGTACGAACATGCCCGGACACACGCACACACACACACACAGTGAGTTACAGACACAAACCTCTGTCTCCTTGGGGCCCCCTGATTTTGAACTAGCTTAGGTGATTTACCTAGTCAAGGCCTGGATGATGAGTTGCATCGATGCACTCGGGTGTAAGTCTGATACTTGAATTGAATATGAGTCCCGAAGGAGGAGTTTGAAACCCATTGTGGCCCACTATTGCCTTTGGTTTGGCTGCATGCCGGGGTCATCCCTAATGTTTGCGCGGAGGAAACCTCCAATGGGACGCCCCGCCAGACCTTTTAGAATGGGCCCCTCGGTATAGCTGTTCTGACTAACGTTGGCCAAGCACCTTCGTTCTTGTTTTTGGCGTTTCCTCTATTTTACCGGACGTCGGTGTGCCGGAACATTCTATGCACTGACATCATCCAGAAGTATGAGTGGAGTTGTCCTCTATTCTACAAGCCTGTTGCTCTAGTCTAGATCAGGTTTTCAAGGAGGGGGGGAGGCGTTGCCAGGAGGGACCGTTGCCAGGGGTGCTGTTGCCAAGGGCGGCAAGGTGCCAGCATCCCGTCAAAAGCGCGGCTGCTCCATGAGCATTATTACAGCCACTTAACTTATTGAGCTTTTCTCCTCCACTCATTTTCTCTCCACCCTCCCCCCCCACCCCGTCCCCAGGGAGAGAGGGAACAAGGGGACCGCAGAGACAGGACCACTTAGACAGAAGTGTGTGTGTACACACTTTTTGGACACATGCCAACAGATTGAGAAAAGGGATACAAGTACAACGTGCTCTGGTTATGGAGAGATGGAAAGGGTAGGAAACAACAGGGAACAGATAAGCTACAAGGGGAATGTTCCCCCCAGGACAAGGGACATTGTGTGACGAAGACAGTCTAGTCACTATAGTCTACAACGCCCCGCTTGACTCATTAGTGTCATCTGGAATATGCCAGATCTCCATGACAGATGGCGTCATACCTCAGTCAAACATAGTTTTCAGACCGGCGGCGGCTGGGGTCATAGATGACGTAGATACAGTAAATGTACTGAAAGGCAGAGACGTCTGGGCTTAGCGTGGGGGGCTGCGATGTGATGTGGTTGGGTAGCGTTGATGGACGTATGGAACGACTGGACAGCCAACAGTGGCTCTAATAGGACCCTTCTGTTTACCAAAAACTTGTGTTATGAGGATAATGGTCTTGGTAGTTTCAGTGTTTTCCATTTTCAACATTACCAGTGGACACTCTCACTTACACACACACACACATTTATTATTCCCAGGGTGGTACAAAGGCTGTCTGCTCTTAATCACTTTCTGACAATTTTATTATTTAAATGTTTGTACCGTGTACCTTGAAGTAATCCTAGATCAAGTGAAAGCATAGAATCCACTACACCCACTTGCTTACACATCCCTTCCGTGATTACTCCAAGGAATTGTGGGAGGAACAAAGCATTTTCTTATTTTAATAGGCCCATTATGTTGAATATCTTTGAGTTGGTGGCCATTAGGAGACAGTGTTTGTTAATTATCTCTTTGGTTAACTAGTTTACAGGAATTTGTTTAGGATAGGCAGGTTTGTGTTCCTGGTTCCTGACTTGGAATGTTCCCACATTAGTTTCATAATGGGAGCTCTACGTGCTTTTAACAAATGAGAATTGGAGGCTTGCGGAATTGCCATTCCAAAGTCACAAGTGTCTGTCCATAGCCACCGCACGCACACGCACACGCACACACACGCACACGCTACGCATCTCTGGTCTGCAGTTGTAATGAGATTCTGATTGTGGATCCAATTTGTTTTTGCATTGGAGCAATCCTACTGATTATAACATGCACAGGGGAGGTAGGAAGGGGTTATCTACACCGGGACTGACCGGCATTACTGATGCACACCCCGTTCTGTCGCCACTCGTGCCCTGGTTTGGGATTCAGCCCAACTCCTGTTGTGGTTGGTTGGCAGGCCTTATGTATTTGTGTCATGTAGATGTTTGGCGGAACAATGAGAAACATAGCAGAATCATCTGGCCACTAGGCTACAGACAACATGGCAGGATCATCTGGCCACTAGGCTACAGACAACATGGCAGAATCCTCTGGCCACTAGGCTACAGACAACATGGCAGAATCGTCTGGCCACTAGGCTACAGACAACATGGCAGGATCATCTGGCCACTAGGCTACAGACAACATGGCAGAATCATCTGGCCACTAGGCTACAGACAACATGGCAGAATCGTCTGACCACTAGGCTACAGACAACATGGCAGAATCGTCTGGCCACTAGGCTACAGGCAATATGGCAGAATCGTCTGGCCACTAGGCTACAGGCAATATGGCAGAATCATCTAGACACTAGGCTACAAGCAACATGGCATAATCATCTAGACACTAGGCTACAGGCTACAAGCAACATGGCAGAATCATCTAGACACTAGGCTACAGGCAACATGGCAGAATCATCTAGACACTAGGCTACAGGCAACATGGCTGAATCATCTAGACACTAGGCTACAGGCAACATGGCTGAATCATCTAGACACTAGGCTACAGGCAACATGGTAGAATCATCTAGACACTATGCTACAGGCAATATGGCAGAATCATCTAGACCCTAGGCTACAGGTTACAGGCCACATGGCAGAATCATCAAGACACTAGGCTACAGGTTACAGGCCACATGACAGAATCATCTAGACACTAGGCTGCAGACAACATGGCAGAATCATCTAGACACTAGGCTACAGGCCACATGGCAGAATCATCTAGACACTAGGCTACAGGCTACATGGCTTGAATGTTGCTACCGCTCAGCATGCTAGTCTTCCCTCTACAATACATGGAACTCCTCTCCTCTGCTGCAGGTGCGCAAGTACCTGTTGATGTTGGACGTGCGCAAGGACCATGTGAAGTTCTGGAGGCCCCAGGTGTTACTGATGGTGTCCAACCCTCGCAGCAGCGTGGGCATCATCACCTTCATCAACGACATCAAGAAGAGTGGCCTCTACGTCTTAGGACACGTGCAGCTCGGAGACTTGGGTAAGAGGATTACACCGTGTGACCGGCGTCGCGACAGCCCCGCCCCCTTTTTCACGGTGCACAGGTGTTGGAACAAGCCAATAATTCTATGGTTTGTCCGTGCAAAAAAACTAAATATATATTTTAGTATTAGTCAAATGAAGTAGAAAGAAAATCTAGGATTGGATTGTTTCCGTCCATTGTTTTATGGTTACATTTCATTTAAAATAAACAATTTGGATGACTTTGCCATTTTATTATGCTTTATGATTGGCTAAATGCCTCCCACGCATCCATTGATCTGTAATTCCAATGATGAATATCTAGCGGAATTATTTTTGACTGAGTTGGTGCCAAATGAATTCTGGAGCAGTATTTCTTTGTCTAGTAGTACATCAGTAAGTACTTTGTGTGCTAGACCAGACTGCTTAGCAGTGTGTCTAGTAGGATTTTGCCCCCTTGATAAAGATGAGATAAACAATGTTTTATAAAATATTTTCTACACCCTGAATTGTTATTTTGTAATGCTGTATGTTGTACTGATCGAAGGGACTCGATAAAAACTACAAATGTCTATACATTTCCCACAAAATGTGTGAAAATGATTGTCATCCTTGTTTTCAGTACATTGGGCACCATTCATAGCATCAGTGCTTTCCCTATAAATGGATTATTAGATCAAATAACACATCGGAAGGGACCTGTTTGTCAATCAAACATTCTTTCTGGTGGCTATGTGTTCTTGCTGGGAAAATCACCTTATTTTAGGCTAAAACGTCTTGATCTCTCTCTTTTAGACACACTACCCTCTGACCCTCTCCAGGCCCGCTATGACTCCTGGCTGTCTCTGGTGGACCACCTCAACATCAAGGCCTTTGTCAACCTCACCCTGGCTGACTCCGTACGCCATGGAGTCCAACATCTACTCTTCATCTCGGGACTAGGTTAGTACTTCCGCCGTGTGGTACGAGGCCAGCAGGCCCCCCGGCACATCCTCATCTCCTCCCCCTTCTCCACCTCGTTGTGTCTCAGGTGGGATGAGGCCCAACACGTTGGTCCTCGGTTTCTATGACGACTGCCCGCCCGAGGACAAACTTACCGACCCCACCTACGTGTCGTTCGGGACGGCGGACCCCGCCGCCGGCCCCGCCCAGGACCCGGAGGGGGACGGCCCCACCTACCACTTCTCCGCCCTGCGGGAGTCCGGCGACGTGACGGAGGGGGGCGCGGGCGCCGGGAAAGTCCTGGGACCTCAGGAGTACGTGGCGGTGATCGCCGACGCCGTGAAGATGTCGAAGAACGTGGCCCTGGCCCGCTACTTCCATCAGTTTGACCGGGCGGAGACCCTCTCGTCCGGGGGGAAGGGAGCCCTGCACGTGGACGTGTGGCCCGTCAACCTCCTGAGGCCCGACAGCTCCAGCTACGTGGACACCTGCTCCTTCTTCCTGCTCCAGCTGGCCTGCGTCCTCAACATGGTCCGGGCCTGGCGCCACGCCAGGCTCCGCCTCTTCCTGTGCGTGGAGGAAGGGCGCAGCATGCGGGGTCCCGAGGAGAAGCTGGGGCATCTGCTGAAGCAGCTCCGTATCAAGGCCCAGGTCTTCACCGTGCCCTGGGACCAGCAGGTGGCGCTGCACTGGCAGAGGCAGGGCGACCCGGACAAGACCCGGCCGCCGTGCCGCCCCCCGAGAGAGGACGAGTTTGAGGGGGAGGAAGGGGACGACGACTACGTCAATAGCTTTCCCAGCAACGCCACCCGGGTGTCGGATGAGTATCTGTCGGCGGTCAACCGGTTGATCCTGAACCAAGCCTGCCCGTCTCCGGCCGTGCGTTTCCTGTACCTGCCCCGTCCCCCGGCTGACACGCGGCGCTACACGTCCTACTTGCGCCAGCTGGACCTGCTCACCAAGGGCCTGGGTCCTACCCTGCTCATACACGGGGTCACGCCTGTCATCACCACCGACCTTTAACCCCGGGACCTCAAATGGCCCGCGGCTTATCTCCAATTGAACCCCCAATTTTGTTCCCCCTGCCAAATTGAACTTGGTACTTGGTACTTGGACAAGAGCGAGGACTAACTTCACTTTCCCAAAGTGCTCTTTAAATGCAGTCCTACTGTCTTTCCTCTCTGACCTCCTAATGAGTGTGGAAGGCGTGGCACTAGCCAAATCGTCCAAATAAAAGGGTTTCATGTCAGGGGGGCTGTAATTTCATCCAATTAAGATGTTCTATTCAGAAAGCACTTCGTCTTTCATCTACCCGTATCAGAAACCTTTATTGTTTACATCTTTTTGTTTTTTTTATACCTAGGGCCAGCAATCTGTTCATCGGGACCGCCCATTAATCGACTTCATTTATGTAATTTATTTTCTGTGGCACTCTTTAGAAGTATTTTCTCGTGTAACATTGATCATGACTGTATGGAAGACTCTACCAATCAGAATGCTCAATTACCTCTGCACACTCCTCACGATGCGTTCCGGTCAGTCTTTCAGTCAGAAGTCTCATTAAATAATCTGTAGGCTATAGGGCCAAGGTCTGTGTACCCCTCAGACTCTAGTCCGGTCCTGTTTACTAAAGGGATATTTATTTTACATAGATCCATCTCATCTCCACTGAGCGGTTCTGTTGGACACTGCACTCCAAGTGTTTGCTGTTGGACACAAACGGTACACTTTTTTTAAAGAATTTTTTAAAAAGCACTGTCCAAATCCCTAATAATTTAGCCTGTGAATGAAGATTTCTTATTTTAATGTTGTGTGTGTTGTTTTCATTTTAATTTCACTGTTGCATTTGTGTCTATAATCTTCACCAAGTTGAAGTGTTAATGGATTAATCTGCATTTGTTATCTTTAGGGTGTCAGTGTATTTTTTTTAATTTTTTTTATCAGACTTCACAACACGCATAAGTTTGATGTGCTCAAGAAATGTAGAAATCTAGCTTTCACCCATTTGTAAATAGAAAATATGGCCCCACCTTTTTGTTGTCAACATTCCATCCAAAGCAAATGTTGTGCCTTTTGTCCTTATAAACATGTACACAGACAAAGAGACCGAGGCAGCTAAATTGCCAGCCAGACAATTTGCCCTGTCCTGAACTCTCCCTAACTGGGCGAGTATAAAATAAATGGATTCTATCTCACAAGGGAGCGATTTGAAAAATAACCCCAAATCACCATCAGTGCCTGGTCAGGAATGGGAGTTGAACATGCGTCATTGAGATAAAGAGACAAACTTTTAGAGGGCTTTGGAATGCATGGAATTTTATGTACGATTTTTTATTTGCCCTGTAAAGGTCAAAAGAATAATCTTTTTTTTTTTAAATAAATACTTTTCTTTTTGATTTTACATATGTATTAAGTAGACTCAAATAACATGTATTAACATAATGCAGCTTTTAATAAAGTATGTGATTTTTTTATAATGCAAATTTCCTGCACAATGTTTACCCTGTTTAACAACCAGAATGTTGATATTCTTTTATGTATTAATTTCCAGCATTTTGATTTTAAGGCATTGGTTTAGAAACCTTTAAATAAATGAAAACAACATATGCATTTGATGTGCAAGTCATTTGTTAAAACGTGCAGTAATCATACAATCTTGGTCATTCCTGTAATCCAATAACATAAAGCACCATGCCAGGAAGGGACCATCGCAACCAAGGATATACTTGTTTGATTTCACAAAACTTGAATTTATTTTATTTTATGCCCACAACATATTTAGGTAGTTGTAGTGCAGATGTTGTAGTGCAGATGCCATTACCTGCACTATTTTTTATTTTGTTTTACAAAATGCTTTTAGCCATTTATTGGTTATTACCAATAGTCTACCTTATTTGTTAAACAATGTATTTGGAAATAAAAATGTTCACTTCTGCTATCACATAAAACTACCTTATACATAAATATCATAACATTTGAAAAAGTAATTTCATAATAAGCAATTAAATGTTGTTTTAATGTGGAAAGATAAACCCAAATCTATTTGTTTTGAATATGTAATGTTATGAAACGTGCAGACATAGGGCAAATTCCTTTTGATGATTGCTAATTAAATTGGAAAATCGGGCTTATTCATAAGATTCCAAAATGGCCAATTGTTACAAGATCAACCTTGTATGATAAGAGCTGCAATTTCCATGCTGACATGAGAAGTCCTATTGCTCTGGCAGAGTAGATAGTGAAAGAAAAAAATGCAGCCAAAAGGCTCCTCCATATCTGTGTGTATGTGTGTTTGTGGCACTGGGGGCTGTAAGAGTCCTGGGTGTGTCACAGTTTCCCTAGTGCACAAATGAGACTTGTGACCCTCACAGAGGGACAACCTCCCACTCACCAATACTGATGTTGTCCGCTGGGCATGTCACAGGGAAACCAACTGTAAACACGACATATGCCTTCCATTGTCTACACTAATCCCATCTCTGCCTCCATCGCAACATTTAAAATGGCTCTAATACTTGCAAAAAATAAAGTAACTGAGTGGACAGTCACAGGGTGGACTTCATCATCTGTTTTTACACAATCTAGCATAAGCATTTGCTGGAACCCTGGGATTCTGTGGCAACATTGTAATAAGACTGTGGTTTCCCTATGAACACATGCATAAACTTACATATATAAAAGAAAAAACTAAATTGCACATACATTCATAATAGGTAAATGACATGAATTTTGCAGAAACATACAATCCATTGTATGTTTCATAAAGAGACCACCGGTTTACAGACAGACTAAACAAGCTTTCTCTTTAAAGAGTTTAGTAGATGAATACATTTTCTTCGCCATAATGAAATCATGACGATCAATACTGTACATAATACAAAAGGCAAAGAAGTATTATTATTATCTATATCAGACTAAGGAAGTACAGCATGTTTTGTTTACTGAGCAAAAATGTGAAGTGTTGGTCCCATATGTTATGATGTGAAATAAAACCCAGACATTCTCCATACGCATATATCTGTATTCTCAGGCAAAAGTAATCTATAAAGAAATTAATTTCAGTTCATTTATCATACTCCTCATGTAAACTGACTAATTTAAAATTGTTTTAGGTTAAATAGGTTTACCAGAAGGCATTTGACTGAAATCACATGGAAGAAGATTTTATGTTGAGACAAAAAATAATGTTAACGCCGCACATCATCCTGAGAACATCATTCCTACCAAAAAGCATGGCGCCAAACATTGTGCTTTGGGAACGGTTTTCTGCACCAGGACCTGGGAAACTTATGAAGATACACTGAAAATGAATGCATCAAATGTGCCAGTTTTACAAAGCAAGGTAGGATTGGATCACCCTGAAGACTCAGACTGGAACCTGGGTCCTCTGTGTGGCTTTGATTGTGAACCTGGGTCCTCTGTGTGGATTGGGTTG
>JACXGK010013952.1:0-12201 GCA_016801125.1 Novumbra hubbsi
ACACACATCTGTAGTGTGCTGAATGGCCTCTCAAAACACACATCTGTAGTGTGCTGAATGGCCTCTCAAAACACACATCTGTAGTGTGCTGAATGGCCTCTCAAAACACACATCTGTAGTGTGCTGAATGGCCTCTCAAAACACACATCTGTAGTGTGCTGAATGGCCTCTCAAAACACACATCTGTAGTGTGCTGAATAGCCTCTCTGAACACACAACTGTAGTGTTCTAAATGGCCTCTCTGAACACACAAATGTAGTGTGCTGAATGGCCTCCTGAACACACAACTGTAGTGTGCTGAATGGCCTCTTGGAACACACAGGTCGCCAGTCCTTGTTATTGAACCAGTCTAGAACATAAGTCTCCAATACTATCAGCTAAAAGCAAGAACATAACATCGGACAATTTTGGAAGGGAGAACATTTCTTAATAAGATGAAACACGATGTACTTGAGCTGCATGCATTCTGACCTTGTACAAGATGAGTGTACCTATTCAACTGACTACTGAGGGTCTTTCTCTAACATTTTAAATATGTCAATATTGGTTATGTTCATGCAGATCAACTTAAAGTTAATTACTTCAGTAACTTAAGGTAGCTTAGAAAGACAAACACAACACGGGTGTTCACACTTACCTAAACTGCATCTTTCAAAACTGCACCTCATTTTTAAGTAGCTTTAAAGTACATATACTGTAATAACAATATACATGGAATTTGCAAATAAAGACATTTGTGATTCCAAAACATTTGTGAAAGACAATTCCTATGTTTTCTATAATTCTTAACCTAACCAGAAAAATACAACTGACTCAAACAATTGGATAACATCTTGTCATTAACAGATATGTTGTTGTTTGTGTACCCTTACATATTATAATTAGACAGAAAACCTGGTACAGTGGTTTGTACCTGTTATTGGTTTGAGTATATTGTGGGTTCAGTCCATTTTCACCTTGACAATGAGAGCAGCCTCCTCATGGGCCCCTCTCTCCTCCGTCTTCCCTACAAGGTCCTGGGGTTCCAACATCCTGGGGTTCCAACATCCTGGGGTTCCAACATCAACAAGCATGGCACAGGCCTCAGCTCCTCTTGTTACAGTAGGACGAACAAGAAGAGGTGATGTGCTGACAAGAGAGGGGTGCATACAAACACTTCGCCGCCGACGACACCGGTGACAGATTGAAAGCGGGTCACCCCGGGTGATAGTTGCCATGGTAACCCGGCTTTATTTTGGCCCATAAATAGGTTGAAATGAACCCACACTTGTGTTTGTAGACAGAGTTATAGACTCAAATACTGCCTGTTATGTTTTTGTCCAACTGGTGTCGGAGGAGGTTTCTAAACACCACTAATTGCTTCGTGGATCATCTTGCAATGACAAAGAAAATCTATGAACGAATCATTAAAAAAGGCTTGTGCAGGCTAGACATTTGTGTTGTGTGAGTTTTTCATACTACACTGTTCAACAAAAATGAAGGGAACACCTAAATCAGACATTAGGTCTTAATGAACAAACCATTTTACCAAAAATATAATTCATGACAAAACAGCAGACAATGGAAACCAAAATCACCAACCAATTGAGGGCTGTATTCAAACTCACACCAAAAATCGAAGTAAACAATTGAAAGCACAGGCTCTTCCAGCTTGTGTGAATTTCATCACAGCAACTCATCATGGGACACATTAGTAAGTAAGTCCCCTACATGCTTGTATGCACTCCCGACAACATCTGGTCATGCTCCTGATGAGACGGCAAATGGTGTCCTGGGGGATCTCCTCCCAGACCTGGATCAGGGCCTCAGTGATCTCCTGGTCAGTCTGTGGTGCTACTTGGTGGCGTCAGATGCACTGATACACAAGGGTCTGTGCAACCTTCAGTTTAAACCTGCTCTCATCTGTGAAGAGAACCGGGTTCCAATGGCGGTGCTGGGCTGTGAGCACAAGTCCCACTAAAGGACTTCGGACCCTCATGTCACCCTCACAGAGTCTGTATGACAGTTTGGTAAGAAACATGCAAACTAGTAATACGTTGGAGGTAATTTTGTAGTGCTCCTCCTGTTCCTCCTCAAACAAAGGAGCAGATATCGGTCCTGCTGCTGGGTTGATGCCCTCCTGCGTCCCTGTCCAGCCTTACTCGTGAAACAGCACGTCTCCTGGTATCTTTTCCAAGCTCTTACTACTGTACTGGGAGACACAGCAAACCTTCTTGCAACGGCAAGTATGAATGTGTCATCCTGGAGGAGCTGGACTACCTGAGCAACCTGAATGGTCTTTATTATCAATTTGCTAAGGAAATCAAATGTGTTTGATTTGGTTCACCTCATTCATTGTAGGGCCCAAATCACACTATAGTTTTTGTAGAAGTGAAGAAATTGTTAAGGATTAAATAACTACTCCCATAACTAAAATCACAGTTATAATTAGAGCAACTCTCAGTCCGTTGACTTTTTCTGTGCATGTTGTCTCATGTTGTGTTGGTGCCAGTGTGACCTTAAATCTGGTTGACTGCTGGTTTCATTGGGATCTCAATGGTGCACCAGGGATCTGTTGGGCTTTTTCTGAACTTCTATAAAGCTGCACGGATCTCACAGGTGCTCAAAAAGTAATGAGGCCTGAGTGCATTGTCATGTTGTGCGACTAGCAAGATTCGACATTTAATGGCCTGTAAAAAACCAAGCAGTTTTTTCCTCATGTCTGTTTTTTTAATTATTACTACTTTACATTGAACCATAATGCTCAGGTGATGCCAGCTTAGAACGCATTGGTCCCTGCTATTTGGTTGTAGTACACACGCGCTGCTCTGAAGGGAAACATCAAGAATTCTAGTGTGCTTTGTGGGTTGTGGAATTCCCAGGCAACCTCACTTGTCAAAGAGGAAAATAAGTCACCATAATCAAGTACTGGAGAGTAACATATTGTGTAACAATATTGTCATATTCTCCCTGTAGATTTTGGTGAGAGACAGTTTTTTTTTAAACAAACAAGATGCTGCTCTTACCCCCTAATTACTACTTCATCAACATGCCTCTTGGTTCTGATTTACAAAGCAACTCTAGCAGAGAGAGGCTTTTCATTATTCAGTACTGACACTTGGTGCATGATCAGGATCGTTCTCACTGCATTTCATTGCTTATAAGATTGATAGGTCTAATTACGGGATGGGAATATGGCTTATGAAATGACAAGGGAAAAACACGTGCCGCTTGTGATTTATCATGTGAAATTGTGGCAAGTAAAACAAAATCGAACTAATAATGACAAATGACTTTACAACAACCCTACGACTTTCTTTGACCGTGGCAATGTTTGTTCAAGTATGTGTGCTTTCTGTCGTCTTTCATTTTGAGAGAATACTAAAAGCTCCTAGGCAGTACGGGATTTTATTTTTAAACCATCAGTGAATGACCAATAATAAACTGATTGTGTTTATTCTCCCTGTACTAACAGAAGAGGGTTTGTGCTTTGGCTTGAATGTGTAGTGCCCAGTGCATCAGCAGAGCATATTTAAGGAATAAAAAAATACTTCCATTCAGAACCATGAATGAGGAACCACATCCAAAGAAACCATTTAGAAAAAGTGCTCAAAGAACTGTTTTGCCCTTATTCCCTCATCTGTGCTAAACAATGAATTGAAAGACGCATGTTGATTGACCGAAAATATATTACACGAAGATCTCAAAACAAAGAAGTCTGTCAAGGACAATACTGATGTTCTGAAATATGAATCATATTTTCGCAAACATAAACATTTTGTGAAAGATAGACAGCAATAATGCATAAGCCATATTGCATAGACACAGTCAAATAGGTAAAAAGCGAAGGTAGAGTTCCGGATTGAGACCTTTAAGATATAATATCCTTGTGTTTTATTTCTGGTTTGAAAAGACATGGTCTGTGACAAGTTAATATCACTCCTGGTGCGACTGGCTTGCTGAAAGAGTCTAGCAACTGGTGATTCAAGGTCCTTTCCGTGGTAGTTCATTGATGTGTGAACCCAGTTATCTGCGTGTGTTGTCAGTATATTTTAAGCCACAGGGACATGATAGAAGATAGACTACCTTGTTTGACCCACAGGTGACGAATCTGTTGATAGTGTATCTCTTGTTCTTAATGGAGGATTTAAACGCATTGGATGTGTTCATACCAATTACCCAAAGGCATCATCCCGGCATTCCTTTGGGGGTTACGATGAGTCGTAGGTATCATGACGCACCGGTGTATCTCTGAGGCTGCGAGCCCTGGAGTCAGTGAACAGTGGATCATGGAACGACTCAGAACCCACAGCATGTAGCACAATGTATGCCGATCCTTGCTGTTGTTGAAGTCAGTGCTGTGTACAGGCATTTATGTGACGCAACAAACTGTGTTTACCTTTTTGTTGTTAAGAATTATGAAATGTCCTAACATGCTTTAGAATAACCTCTTTTGGAAAGGTTGGAGCACAGTTTCCTCAATGATAAAGTCCTGGTTACGGGTGTAGATACATCTACTACGGAAAAAAAGAGGTACACACCGGTTCCTAATTAGTCATTTCAAATTAAACATGTTGCGCTGCGTTGTCTCAAATGGATGCTTGTTGCTATCCCAAAAGGGTGCTTGTT
Organism: Novumbra hubbsi; assembly: GCA_016801125.1. Classification (NCBI taxonomy): domain Eukaryota; kingdom Metazoa; phylum Chordata; class Actinopteri; order Esociformes; family Umbridae; genus Novumbra; species Novumbra hubbsi. Next base: position 4,609 of record JACXGK010013952.1, read on the forward strand.
GCTATCCCAAATGGGTGCTTGTTGCTATCCCAAATGGGTGCTTGTTGCGATCTCAAATGGGTGCTTGTTGCTATCCCAAATGGGTGCTTGTTGCTATCCCAAATGGGTGCTTGTTGCTATCCCAAATGGGTGCTTGTTGCTATCTCAAATGCATGCTTGTTGCTATCCCAAATGGGTGCTTGTTGCTATCCCAAATGGGTGCTTGTTGCTATCCCAAATGGGTGCTTGTTGCTATCCCAAATGGGTGCTTGTTGCTATCCCAAATCGGTGCTTGTTGCTATCTCAAATCGGTGCTTGTTGCTATCCCAAAAACACATGGATGGAAGCATTGAAGACATTGAAATGTTTATGGGTTTTTTTCCCAGTACCCCACACGTTTTCTTTCCATCTCTAACCTTGATTGGTTCCCTCATTCACGGTCCTGACTGTGAGTATTTGTTGTTCCTTTTGGTTGATTGTCCCTCCATAATAATTGTCCCTTCATCCCTCTATGGCGAAGGGGCAATTGTTCCATGTATTTACAGTGAACTCAAAGGAAAATGATTTGGACAGTGACACTTTTTGGTTTTGAAATGATAAACTGAACATTGGGTTGTAGTGCAGACTGTCAACATATGTTTTAGCATACCTTCAGCACATTAGATTAATCTTCACTCAATTGTTATCTGCCCCAAATATTTGGATAATAGACTTCACAGCTGTTTCTTATTAGTCAGGTGTGTTTGCTTACAAGACTTATTACACTGTTGGGCACAAGATGTATTCTGTATCAATGAATCTCTCAAGATGTATTCTGTATCAATGAATATCTCAAGAGGGATGCTGTATCAATTAATATCTCAAAATGGATGATGTATCAATGAATATCTCAAGAGGTATTCTGTATCAATGAATATCTCAAGAGGGATGCTGTATCAATGAATATCTAAAGATGGATGCTGTATCAATCAATATCTCAGTCAATGGTGGACTGATTATGGCCAAAATGTGGGTGTATTATGAGTGTAATATTGATTGGGATCCCATTGGCCCATGTCAAGATGGAACGGCTCTACTAAGGTCCGAACGGAAATAAAACACAACACAATACATGATAATACTGTATACATAATATCAAATAGCTCAATAGGCCTTCATAAAACAATAACAAAATACATACTAATTAGGTACATAATGCACAATCAGTTTTTTAATATGTCTTTATTACTGGCTCAAATTACCTGGGGTGGCAGTTCCATGTGGATGTCATGCAGGACTGTTAAGGGCCCTTTGGTTGCACGTATTGAGCTGTACTTGCTGTAGTGATACCACATTTACAAAATGACACTGACTTGTCAAAAGAGGTATAAAATAAATGTACTCTCACATGGCCCAAGGGAAGGCACTGTTTCATTTGTGGAGAGGTGCAAAAAGACATTCCTATTCTCCAATCAGCACATGGTACCAATAATTATTCACAACAACCTGTATCAAAATCTGTCAGGCCATATTACCCACATTTAGGACTACACTTCTATAAAATGTAAGCAATAAATCTAGCTTCCAATTATAGGTTTAAACCATGTATTAAAATATCAATAAGGATAAAGGCCTAGCAGAGCATACAGCAAATAAAAAACGTAAAACATACCCACATAGCTGACACATGGAGGACTCAGCTATTTAAATCACCAGCATATCTTCATGACAGAAGAACTCATCCCATTTCCCTTTTTTGAATTACATCTATTATTAAACCCTAAACCTATTTGCTAGAACAAAATGTATCTGACAAAAATGAACAGATAAAAACATTTGAATGGGAGAGGCACCAATTGTAGAGTAATTAGAATAAGTCCACTAGGACTTTAATGTGAAGTTGACTAAACTCTCAAGTTTTTGGATCTGGGGAGGATGAGTATGCATGTGGGGAGAATGAGCCTGTACCTGGGGAGAATGAGCCTGTACCTGGGGAGAATGAGCCTGTACCTGGGGAGAATGAGCCTGTACCTGGGGAGAATGAGCCTGTACCTGGGGAGAATGAGCCTGTACCTGGGGAGAATGAGCCTGTACCTGGGGAGAATGAGCCTGTACCTGGGGAGAATGAGTCTACACTTGGGGTGGATGAGCCATTGGCTAAAGATGCTTTCCAGTAGCCTCAGTAGCCATCTCTGTCCTTTCCTGTAGAGGGCCTGGAGTTGTGTGACTGTGCCAGTTCATTATTGATGCTCACTCCCAGGAATGATTCTACCACCTCCACCTCCTCAGCCTGGCGGGTGACAGGGCTCAGTCACTTGCTGCTCTGTTGGAAGTCCACCACAGCTGTAGATGGTTGTTCTCACACCATCAGACGTAGAGTAACGCAGGTCAAGCTGCCCACCATTACGCAGAGACACTGACAAACCTTTACGAATGCCAAAATCAACTGTATTAAGAAGAAAGCACCGGGTAGCTCAGCAATGACCCGGGCCAAGTAACACCTCCGTAGTGGATGACCAAAGAATGCTCACCATGCCTGTAATTGTGATAAGTGTGGTTGTGGTTGAGTGGACCCGGCATACTGGTCTTCAGTGGCGATGTAACCTCTGACGGAAGTAGCGGGTTCAATTATGGAGTGTAAGGAAATATCTTGTCTTCTCGGGTACAATAAAATGCCTCCACAAACACAGGCGGGTGCTTCATCTCGTTTCAGCAGGGTCGGCCTGCGGCATAAGCGGAATAGGCAAATGCTAGGGGCGCTGGTCATCCAGGGGTGCGCTGGTCATCCAGGGGTGCGCCGGTCAGTCATGGGGGCACCGGTCATCCAGGGGGGCGCCGGTCATCCATGGGGCGCCGGTCATCCAGGGCCTCAGTAGCCGGTCATCCATGGGGCGCCGGTTATCCATGGGGCGCCAGTCATCCATCATCCATGGGGGCGCCAAACGAGCTGCGTGAAATGGGTGGGACCTTGCCTAGGGCACCATATTGGTCATGGCTGGCTCTGCGTTGCAGGAAAGTGATGCAAAACTTAATGCCAAGGCTGTGGTTTGACATTTGGCACCTAAACCCCATAGACAATGTATAATATCAAAACCACGGCGGTGGAATTCCCCTCTGAACAAACTAAACATGTAAAAATAGCAGTTGATAGTATGTAGCAAGACTATTGTGCTTTCTTTTTTAAGTAGGTTTTTCCACTGCATTATTCTCCACTTTGACTGGCTTTTGCTCTCGGCATACAATCTGGAAAGATATGTTGGGCTCGGCCCCGTAGAGCAAATCATTTGAGTCATTCTAGTTGAAGCCAATATGATTATATTTATGGTACATCGCACCAGCATTGTGTGTTTCTACAGATTAATGTCGATGTATTTGTTTAAATTAAATGTTTGCACCTTAGGATGAGATAATAAATAGATTAGGACAATATTGACTTGCCTAAATATAGAGAACATTAACGACTAATTGACAGGAAGCAGTGAAAAAGGCCTGTCAGAAAGTAGCCTACTTTTGCTAGATTAAACCTCACTTCTAACATTGTCTTATGTAATAGCCACTACCATATTTATCAAAGGTGCATTAATAATATATTCAATATTGTTACCAGTTACAAATGTATTCTGAATGAGAATTATGAATGTACTGCCTATTTTATATATATTTTTAGACCTCTAACAAGGGTATTATCCTACTGCACTATCCTACGGCTTTAAAATAAAAAACTTAAGAAAATATTAGAGCACATTTTGTTCAAAAGTCTTATGCAACATAATTTAAATAACAGAGTTAAACGATTTGTGCGATGTTGCCAGGGGATAATGGCCAATAGAGTATAGCTCTGTTGATTGTATGGATTAGGAATAAAGTGGCCAATGAATAGTTTGTTAAAAAAGGGGTTTCTCAAGAACTTGCAGGAGTGGTGTGGTCGGAGTCTTGACATCCCAACATGTAGAGACACCACCCGCTAGTTTCTGTCTCTTCTATGTACATTTCATCAGGCACAGAGATGAAAAACAAGGTGGTCCTGCAACAGGGTCTTGTGGATGAGAACAGACAAATATGCCAGCCAGCTGCAACTGATGGTTTTCAATTATATGGTTGGAAAATTGTTGCCTAGTTTCTAAATGTCCTTTCACTATTTACAGGTGTTCAGCTATACAGAATCCGATGTTCGAGTCCTAGTACTCTGAAGCAGAACAATAATTGTTCCACTGCTCCCGAGTACAGAGAGAGATGAAAGACACCTTCACTCTGCTACATCTTCACAGTCTACACTTTCAAAGTCCTTTCCGCGTTTCTTCATACATTATCTCAACATGTCAAATAAAAGACATTTGTACACACCAAGTTTTGCATGCGCAATTTATTTTGACTTGAGTGAGGATTCATTACATTAACGTTGCATAACGTGTCATTTAGCACATCTTATGGTGCAAACACTCTTCCTTCATGATGTTTAAATATCCCAGGATAATAAGGCCCTCACACACACGGCAAATCAAATTCAAGAATGATTTTATGAGCAACAGGATATGTGAAATGGCCTCTCCATTGACCGGATTTGAGCAGCATTGAACCTTTATATGGAGCTCTGGAGCGCAGCGCAAAGTAGATTTCCACCTTCATCCCTTAAAGAACTGGAGGCTTTTGTTCCTGAAGAATGGTGCATTATTTGACTACACACGGTTCAAGACTTGTATGACAGCATTTCAAGAATGATTGGAGCTGAGGCAAAGGGTGACCCTAATCTTTTTTAGGCCATATTTTAATGTATGTGAGATGGTTTCATTAGTTTGTCCACCGCCTGTATATATATACTCTGGTTTATATATATATATATATATATATATATTTACTATAATAGGAAGTTGCAGCTTTCTGAAAATAAAGGATCTCAACAAAGCATAAAGACGTTACATGGACCAAAAACACTTAGAGAGTTTGTTGGCCTGGCAAGCCGGCTTTTATCCCTGCCAACAGTGTGTCTATAGCACATTGAGGGAAGCCATGTTGAGTCCTCATTAAGGCAGCTTACACATCCAGCCTATTGATTGTGAATTGGGACTTTTGAAAATGTACTCATGAGACAAAAGATAGTCAAATAACTTAATTTGAATTGTTTCAATTTTCTTGTCACAAGTTTTAGATCATCCTATGTGCCAAGTCAACAACCCATGCAGTCCTAAAGAAGTGACATTTCTTGCAAGCTGGTTTACTAAATGTTACCAACTTTTGTTTGTTATTTGTTATTTGTCTTACACCCGCCAGGAGATTTCCTAGAGTAAAAGCTACCGGATATATGGATATAAAGGAGGGGGGGGGGTCTCTGTGGGAAGGAGTACTCCATCCAAATGATATCCTCCCTCTCATTACCTCTAGCTTCAGTATGTGTTAAAGCCTCCAGCATTTTAGGTGTAAACAGAACAATACATTGTTTTGTTCTGGTTCTGTGGCTCACTTTGCCGATATTGCTCATTCTGCCTATTTATGAGACTGAAGCATGGTGAAATATTCCCTAAGCTAAATGAATGCTGAATTGATCCCAGATTCCTACCACTTTGCAAAACTTGTAGTGCAACAATGAAAAATACGTATACAAACGTAGTAATCATGTCTAAATGAGAAGAATAGGAAATGAGTCATACTTCCTCTTACAGACCAATGTAAAATCAATGACATCAGCAATGGTGTACACTTATCCATTCACCACCACTCTGTCTGTCTTGAAGCAGTCTTCTCAGCAAAACCCACAACACACTGGAGCGAGATATGCTGAAGTGAGACCTGCAGAAGAAAGGCTCACATTTTGCTGTCATTAGCAAAACGGGCAGCCTGGCGGAGTAATTCTTAAAATGATGATATGCTGCATGATTTATCTCCAGTTAGGCTTTTACAAGGCAAAGCTTAGACATTCGGTATATGGAATTACCTGGGGCAAAACGTGTTACGCTTAATGAATAGCGTTGTGTCAAAATAGTTGTTTTGGCCATTTGTTAAAGCATGTGGCTCACGTATTAAACCAACTCCCTGTATCTTGCCACACAGAGTAGGACTCTGGGGGACATCTCAAAGACATCAATCTATCTCCATAGACAAGGCATTTACATTGAGATGCGTTCATATTATCAAGCACCTTTGGGTAAACGTGGACTATCATGTACCCGCGTTATTTCCTCCCACTCCATGAACTATGTATGACTGTATGCAAATCATTCCAGGATTATATAAATGTTTCCACAACTGCACAATTTCTTACTAAAATAATATCAGTGTCAACTGTGTCGACTGGTAGTAACAGGGGACAAGAGAACCAGAACAGGTATTGTAGCACAGGCCTCTAGAAGGTCTGGAAAAGAAAAGTCCTGCATGGAGAAATCCTTTTCTGTATTCTCTCATCTCAGAAACAATTCTAACCTTCTTTACCAGAGGACTGTATGCACTCGACCACTTGATACATTTTAGCTCATTTCTCTCCAGGGAACAGAACAGAGGCAGCGAATCAAATGACTCCGTATGTGATCTGATTGGGGGGCAACTCCCGGGCATCCAGATCCTGTTCATGAAATAACTCTCCATGAGATAAGGAAACACTGCCGGACTGGGGACAAACAAAAAATAACAGTATAAAACGAAAGTGACACCCAAGGAAGATGATTCATGTTTACCCCCATCAGCTGGCATGAGAAAGGAGGAAGTGTGCTCCCCTTGGGCCAAACATCACGAAAGAAAGTTGGAAGAGGAATCCATCAGAAAGCCTCAGTGGTTACATAAGAGCAGGAGCCCCATGGCATTTCACTGATAGGAGTAATTCTGTCAAAAAATGAGCCGTTCCGTGTTTAAGATGCAAACTAACTCAATAGGTTCAATGACCATAAGAGGTGTTTCAGGGTGTATGTTTGTGTGTGAATGAAAAGGTTTAGTTGTGGAGAGAGCCCTTCAAATCTTTCAAGGCCAATCTCCTTCCCTATTGTTAAAGGTTATAGAAATCGATTGCCGCTAGTATGTTTAGGTTTCAATTGTGGTGATTCAATGAGACAATTATAGAAGTATCGAGCAAAAGCAGAATGCCATATGTGGATTTAAATACGTGATTTATTATGTATCAATGTTAATTGACCAGATTTCTTTGAATAGTATATATCTGTTTAACTTCAGATGTAAAGAAAAACTGTAAGACATGCTGGATGGGAATTTCAAGGTTTATCTTAAAACACAAATGATTTAGTTAAATAAAAATCGATCAACAGAGGCAACCATCATAGTATAAATAAACTATATGTGCTAATATTATCTAATTATCTATTAACATGTTTTCAAACATATTTTATTGATTTTACAAAGGAACTATTATTTTGTCAACTGAGATACACTTGACCATTCGAAAATGCACTAACCATTAGAACGAAAATAATAGAAAATAGTAACAGACTAGCAGGAATGTCATGTCCTGGATGCGGGCCCCTAGCCATCTCTATGCTTTGGGGCTCCCATTCAGGGCATGGCACATGGAGAGGCCTCTAGCCATCTCCATGCCATTGTGGGCTCCCCAGTCAGAGCAGCTGCATTCAGTTGACTCTGATTGGGGAGCCTACTTAGGTTCATTTCTAGCCACACCCGGTGTGGTTTATTGTTTGT
>JACXGK010013953.1:0-12199 GCA_016801125.1 Novumbra hubbsi
GGGGGGGGGGGGGGGGGGGGGGGGGGGGGGTGGGTGGTCCATCAGAGTCCCAAACAATCTTAAAAAAAATACTTGAAAACCTACCTCTTTGATGAGTATCTTAATTAACTTGTTTATCCGCCCACACCACCCAAAAAGAAATGCACTTAACTTTGATTTCTCTGGCACTGACTTATGGCTTTGATGTAATAAAGTGTATTATGATTGTCAGATGTTAGTTTTCCAAGACACCTTAAAAGGAATGCACGTAGTCTATAAGGATATATTGTGTAGCAGATAGGAGTGTCTGCTAAATGACAAAACATTTCAATGTCAAGATATCCAGTGACACTGTGGGCCTATCCGGGGGAGGCCCCGGACAGGACTCAACAGGCAGGAGGTCTATCCACCCACATTGCCAAGCACCAACCAAAAGGACACCAACCAATGCAACCACCCTGAATGAGGGCCAAGTATGGCCCACAGAGTTCACTCCGAAGGGTGCAACGGAGAGGCAACAGCAAGCCAGTGACTCCGCCCTCAAAAGGCTTTGGAGAGAGAGCATCCCAGTGGAGATGCTGACATAACAGCAAGGGTGGACCGTATCAAGCCTTTTCATTCACCTGTATACCCCTGGCACAGGCTTTACACTCAGGTGGCATTTCTAACTTTAATTGGAAGATTATTCGGCAGTAGCTCAATAAGAGAAATCCTTGCTCCCGGCTGTTTGTTCTAAAAAAATTCCAGGTACAATTAGAAGGCCTGCATCTTGTAATTTTTGGTTGTGTGTAGTTACGTATGGCTGGATTATTTCAGCGAGGTAGGTAGGAGACCATGTATTGCTTCATAAATTAATGATAAAACCTTGAATCAGCCTTAACAGACAGACAGATGTGGAAAAAACTGTCTAAATACCTGTTTTATTGCTACTTGAATAAGCACAACAATTTCTAATGATCTGTTAGCCTTTTAAAACGATCAACTTGGATTAGGAAACAACGTGCCATTGAAACAGAGGAGAGAAAACCACTGATAATGGGCCATTGTAGGCCTATGTTGATATTCCATTGAAAATCTGCCGTTTCAGTCTACAACAGTCCAATTAATTGTGTTCTTTTAAATGACTAAATGTGCGTTTCTTATCAAAACAAGGTCTCTAAGTGAACGCAAACCTTTGAATGTTAGTGTACGTCAGACCATGCCCGTCAAGAGGCGGTGGAAACCTTTCCAGTACATCATCCAGGACCCTCAGCTGGTGCGCTCTGGTGGTTTCTCTGGCAACACACCCAGCACCTCTAGTAGTACATCAGCGTTTGTGGTGGAATGTGCTATCAGTCCGAGGATTATTGCCATTGGGGGATATCTTATTTCCCTGTTGGCTCAAATATATGGCTGGAGTCAACATAATCCCCAGGAATCTGAAAATTAGGTTTGTGGTGATAAAAGCAATATGCTAATATATGACACTTAGCAGACGATTTAATCCAGAGTGATTTAATGTCATGTCTATGTGATGAGCAGTAAAAAGCCAATGCCAATTTTAAGCAGTCAAACGTAGTGACACATTTTTCTGTGGCGATTAAACACTCAGGGTCAACATCCCTAAGTGTGTTAGATGTTGCAATCAAAACAGACTTTTAATCCAACTCGACAGTGTTTTGGAGGTTTGTGTTGTATTGATCTTTAAAAGCTGTAATCCCGATCGGGACAATGGTCACTAAGATTAGTAGAGGGGAGATATGGTGACTGACCCATTTAGGCAGTAATTGGGGGAAAACCGTGTTAATTGCCCTTGACTGGTTGAAAGTAAATTAATTATTGATCGCATTCTCGACTCCCCTTCTGTACTTACATACCCTTACAAATCCCTTTATCTTCCCGCTGTGTAAGTACATTTCCTCATTCCCCCATCAGTATGCAGGAAAGAAAGCCCATGGACTGCTAACCACCTCATTAGCCCAAATTCTGTTTATTTTTCATTGCTGTTTTGCTACATGCAGGCTTTGAAAAGTACACTTGCTGCTTCTTGGCTTGCTCTCTTTCTATCAGACGCTCCCTTCTCTCTTTCTCTCCCTGTGTCTCTCCATTCATCCGTCTTTTCCTCCCCCATACCCCTTTTCAACCTTCTGGCACAGAAACAAAAGGCAGGCAAGCACAGTTTTGGACACTCAATTGTCTTCACCTGATGATTCTGAATATAAAGGAGAATAGGCAGTGCATACAGAACTCGTTATTTTCCCCTATTGATTTTTTCCTTCCCCTCTGCTGCCTCTGAAAAGAAAGCCACCCAGCGTTTGAAATGAGCTATAAACAAAAGTACGACGTAATGAGAATTTATTCATCTTTGCTAGATGGCAAACCTCCTGGAGTAACTGTGTCACTTACAAGAGGACGTCCGTGGTGTGGGCGTGGAAGCAGGTGAGTGGCTTTGTGTGTTAGTGGGTCACTTGGCTTTTAGCCAATACATGTGTACTTTATATTTTATTAGAACCCAAAATGAACAGATTTACTCTTTTGGTTCAATAAACTTCATTAACAAGATTAGACAGAAACACATCCAGCACTACTAGACTTAAATATGAGTGAAATCCTACTGATAGGGTAACTATTCGTTTGGGGCCCATGCTGTATTGGCAATGGCAGTTCTGACCTTTATGACTGGAATATTACTTTTTGCAGATTGAGTGTTTTGTACTTTTCCAGTGATACAAGACTTTAATATCCAATTGGTATGTTCTTTTTATCATTGGGCCATTCCATGGGAAGGTCAACATAAGTAGACTCTTTGCTGTTACAGATGTGATATATATATATATATATATATATATAGAAACACACAATATCCAATAATGACACAGCAAAATTCCCAATTTTATGTAAATGTAAAAACAAAATACCATGGACATATGTAGAGCCTTTGCCATGACACTTCAAATTAAGCTCAGATGCTTCCTGTGCCATTTGTTCATTTTAGAGATGTCAATTTGATTGGAGTCCACCTGTGGCAAATTCAATTGACTGGACATGATTTATAAAGGGACACACCTGTCAATATGTGCCCCCACAATTCACTCTGCAAGTCAAATCAAAAAACTATCATTTAAGTCCAAGGAACTCTGTTGACCTCAAAGCTGGAGTAGTGTTGAGGCATAGATCTCGAGATGGTTATGAAAAAATATGCTCCTGGCAACAAATGGCTATGGCGTTGTCCAATGTCCATGTCAAACACTACATCTGACACCAACAAGGTAGCTCTGGTAGGTCAGGATTAAGATAAGGATGAGTGGAGCAAAATACACAGGTCCTTGAAGAAAACCTGATCCAGTGCATTAAAAAAACTATTTTTGTGGTATTGTGTGTTAAATCATGAGGGGGAAAAATCTGTTCAATCCATTTTAGAATAAGGCTGTGAAGTAAAACTCCTGTTCTAAAATATTTAGGGTTAGCTTTGTAAAATAGATTTCCAATAGAAAATAGTACCAAGACAACATATCAAATGTTTCTAGGAAAATACATGCTTAGTTAGATTTTGATGCCAGCAACAGTGTTCAAAAAAGATACCACAGGGGTACCACTCAAAACATTATGTAATGCTAAAAAAAATTATGTAATGCTAAAAAAGATCATAACGGTACTCAATATACAAATATTCAAAAAATATTGGATTGGATATTAGATAGCTATGATTGCCGTGTCCCCAGGTGGCAATGCATTAAATACAGACATGATTCTATAGTGGACTTAACTGCATGGACTCAGAAACACTTCCAAAAACCTCTGTCTCTGAACACTGCATGTCAAAACTCTATCGTGCAAAGGCACAAAAAACTATCCACAAAACAAAGACTAACAGGGCAACTTGAATAGGGTCCACGATTAGAGGCAACACAGTGCAGCTGACTCTAATTGGGGGGAAATTGGGTATAGAGGTGCTTAGAAGTCCCCGGCCAGGCTGTGAGGGAGTCTCCGCCCCCGAAACAGGACGGGATGCCGGAGCAGAATGGGGAGGTAGCGACAGCAGGGTCTTGCCAGCCTGCCACTTCAGAGGTGGTGGCACGGCAGGCTCAGGGCGGGGGAACTGGCACTGGGGGTAGGAACGGGAGGTCCGGCTAGCTGTCGCCTCCTCCACCGTCTCCTGCTCCCGGAGCTGCGGGGGCCCTTCAACAATCGAGTGTTGTCAGGGAAAATATTTTTGGCAAAACAACAGATATGTTTGTTTGTTTCAACAGTTGTTAGGTTGTCTTTGTACTATTTTCAATTAAATACAGGGATATATGATTTGCACATCATTGCATTGTGTTTTTATTTGTATGTTACGCAGCATGTAACAAAATGTTGAAAACATGAAGGGGTCTTAATACTTTCCAAATGCACTGAAACATTGCCAAAACCGTAGGCGAAATATAACGTGCAATATCACTCAGATATGAAAAGCACTGCTTAACTTGGCAATTTCAAATGGCCTTGTAGGCAAAGGACAATGTCTACAGTGGATATTACACTGAACATCTGGGAAATGTGGATTTTAAACAATATGCATGCAGAAAGAAAGCCGTTTTGGCTTTTAATTAGACACCCTGTCTCGAGCTGTATTACTGACACAATGTAATACAGTGAGCCGACATGTTAGTATATCCGTGGCTGCAGTAGATGTTGCCATGCAAACAGATTGCCTGAAAAAACAGGCATATATAATTTATAATCAGCTGTAAGTGAACAGCTAACATACAGAAGTGCAGAGGCTGCGGTCCAATAGTCCCAGTTATGTATGCTTGCTATGTTAGTATTCAAGGAGAGTGGCCTCCCACATTCAAATTAATGTTCTTTTTTATTGTTAGCTCTGCTTGTACCCTGGGTACCATAAGCAGCCAACAAAGTCAAATGAAGAGAGAATAATTTGTTCTTATCACCAAGGACAGTACAACAAAGGTTCTGTTTGTTGTATGAGGATATGCTCCTGTTGGACTCAGAGTGCCGACATTTTAGAACTTTCCAAGTTCCTTTCCTTTTGTGCTTTTCTTCTTTTTGTACTTGTGATCTTTTCTTTTGTTCCTTTACTGTTTTTTTATATAAAGTTGAGAAAAATGTTGGATTCCAACTGTCCTTGGTTTTGTTAGTTATATAAGGCCACATATGCGCAAGAGAGATCAATGGAACACAGGCCGTGGGGAAAGAACAATGAGTCCATTGGTGCAGATAAAAAACTCAATCTGATCTAACTAAGTTGATCTTATTGAAAAGTCACCAAAATGTGGTTACTGTAGTCACATTTGGGTACAGTTGGCTCTGAATATTTTGAAATGACGTCATAGACTTTGTTCAACCACGTCAATCAAATGTATTTTATGAAGCCCTTTTTAGATTAGCAGTTGTCGCAAAGAGCTTCTACAGATACCCAGCCTGAAAGCCCAAAGAGCAAACAACAATAGTGTAGAAGAAGAAAACCAAAAGAGGTTACACATAGGTGGCCTGTCCTCTTCTCAGTGAAACAAAAAGTATATTCAGTCACATAAGCTTAGTTTCTTGAAATTTAAGGTTAGGTTGTTTTGATTTCTGTTCTCTAATTCATAGGTTCATGTAAGGGTAAGGCTTGATGTTCCACCATCCTTACTACAATCCTTTTAACTTTTGAAGTTACTTAAAGGGTCTAGTTACAAAACGTCCCATAGTCCGCTCTTTGTGTCTATCTGGTGTGTTTCACAAAACTGTTTAACCCCTTCCCGCCAGAGTGCTCTAATTTCAATAATTTCCCAATTTGCAGTGGTCTCCTAAATTGTGTTCCTCACTCAAAATGTTCCTTTTTAACTTTTTGGGAAAGGAAATAAAAAGGCGGAGTGGTCTCTTCATTATTTCCAGAGCTGTGTATCTGAAAACTGCATTTAATTCTTGACAACATAAGTAACAAGTTGATTTATTTGTTTTTTTTACTATGTTTTACAAATAACGTCACTTAAATTATTACACAATTTAGTTAAAATGTAGCATTTCAGAGCTGAATATGATGTTTGCTAGAGTTAGCTTGACAGAAGCTACTTCACGGTATTTTATCCTGTTGTAGCTGCCCACCTACTTTCTGAATTACTTTGTGGATATTTTCATAAACAATGTAGAAACATTTGCAACAGAGCCATATGTCAATTACTAACATATTTTTCGCCAGTATGTGCAAGTAAATACAATAAAATAAGCCAGTTAGATGTGTTGGCTGCAAGCTAAGAAATAGTGAGGGAAGTATTCATTTTCCATTTAATTTTAAATCAGCATACTGCACTTCAAACTGAGCTACAGAGTCGAAAGTGAACATTCCAGAAATATTGGGTAGGATTTTCAAACCGTGTCACCCTGTTTTCGTTTCCCAAAATTTTAAAACTCATACAGTTTTGTGTCTCTCCCTCACCAAGTCAGTCAACAGGTTCATTTTCTATTAGAGTCAAATTCCATAAATAGTGGAATTATTTCTAACAGCCACAGGGAAGGTCTTTGCCTTTTTGTAATAAAATTAGAATATCTGTGTTAAAGTTGCATTATGTGTTTTTATTTTATTGGCGACCGAAACAGACCATTCCACGGAACAAAAATCTAAAATGCAAAAAAATGTTTCCTGAGTTCGGCATTCAGATACGGACATTTACGTTACAAAATAATTTTATAGACCCAAATCTATAATTTTGTTCATTACTGGGTTTGCAGATATACATTATGATTTACATTACTTTGGTAAGTATTTTAATTTTACTGATTTTCCAAATATAAACTGTAACTGAAATTGTTGGGTTTATATTGGTATTCTGTATAGCTGTGGATTAAAAAGCTTGGCATAGGTAAGTAACAGAGCTCTATAACACAATAGCACACATAAGTCAGCACACTGGTCATGAAAGACAACAAGGCTTCATCATTCTGATCTTGTACTAGTATGAATGTCGCACAGTTAAGTTTATATCCTTGATTAGACAGTTAACTGACAACCTTGGGTTGGTGGCTTGTGTCTGGAAGGCCATCAAACAATTCTTTATATCAATTCCCAGAATGAATATTACTTATTTTAAACTGACTTGATTGGGGTGCAACTGGGTTAGTTGTTGTGCATGTAAACATAGTAAGGCGAGACACAGATTTTCCAGGATTAGGGGGACATTTTTTTATATCCACAATCTCTATTCCACAGGTTATGATTGTTGCTATGTGTATGTCCCAGGACATAGTAATTTGGTGTCATTAATAATAGTAACACCTCCACCCATGCCGGATCTAAGGGGGATAAGATCCCTACTGTAGCCAGGAGGAGAGGCCCGATTTAGGGCAGTATATTCATCAGGTTTTAGCCAGGTTTCACACAGGCCAATTATATCCAGTTGATGATCAGTGATTAATTCATTAACTGCAACTGCCTTTGAAGCAAGGGATTTAACCTTGAGTAGTCCCATATTAAAATCCGAGGTTTTATTACATTTTATTTTGGTTCATGACCAAAAAAGAGGAAAGCTTTATTTAAGTAACATTGCAATGGTGAAACCCACCTTGTTTTAGTTTGCCCGACCTAGATTGAAGCACACTCTCAATGGTGAAAATGACGCTAACTTCTCTAAATATGCAGTTGACTGACTCTACTACGAGGCTCGCAGGCTGGCAACAGCTGACCTGAACCCTATCCCATAGTGAGGATAACGGTGTGATGCTCTGGCCTATGTATATAGACCAAAGAATAGCATCAGTCCAGCTGGGATGAACTCTGTTGCTCTTCAGCATGTCAGGCTGGTCCCTTTTGTGGTTATGAGTCCCAAAAAGAGCTATATCTCCTTTGACAGACTGAAACTCTGTTTTCAGCCAGCAAGGAAGTTGTGTGAGTCTGCTGTGGATCTCATCGCTGCCCCCAACTGGGTGGGCGCCAGAGACAATGACCGGATGCCAACGCATCTTTCTTTCTGACGCTGTGTTCTGCCTCGTAACCTCGGACTAGTTCATTTTCATGTCATTGTTATCGACAAGAATAACAATAACTTTACTCTCTATACTTGCCAGCTTGAGACTTCGCCAGCACCAACCACGTGTCCAGCTGCGTCAATGACCCTGTCCCCTGACAAACAATGTATGAGCGAAGAACTAGATGGTTTTACTTGGCTTGTCATTTGAGTTGATTGGGAATCATCATCTAGTTCTTTGGGGCTCTCTTCTCAATAGGATTTGAGGGCAGATGTGAACGATTGTTCCAAAACAGAAAACAGGGTGGTCACAGGTTATGGTCTTTAGTGAATTGTTAGAACATTCTTCAGTTGTCCAGACAAATCACTTATGTTCAAAGAGCGATCACTATCGGGTTACATTTTAATTAAATAGAGATTGTGGATTACAACCGGCCTCAAACATAATGCCTTGCCATTAGCTCTTTTGCCATTACCCCCCACTACCTGAGACGTTCCTGAAAAGGTCAATTTGGGTGACTTAAGTACTCCTACAGTGGTTCTTTCCATCATACTTTTCCATTACATGTGACATGAAATATTCATGGGCCACCACCATGTTTGTTCCAAATACGGCAGCCCTTCATATTTTATTTTTGCTTCATCCCAAACCCTTGTCTCTGAGCCGCCCCCTGTGGACCGTGGAGCGCTGCAGCACAGGCTTTTATTATCGTGGAGGTGATGTGTCACCTAGGCATTTCTCCGACCTGCTGGTGTTGGTCATGAATTGTGGATGCAAGGCCACTGATGGACTTCTTTTTCTCCTGGCATGTCGATGCACGAGAGTCTGCGGACCACCTGGAGGATGTCATGTTAGGTGACGGCATCACACTAACGCCTTGATGACGTAGCGCCCGGGCAGCGTGTTAGCAAGTAGCAAGCGGGCATAAGTGTCAGTATTGTACATGTGTGCTAACTTAATGCCCCAGAGCACATGACAGTAATATGCCAATTCATTCATCAAAACTGACGTTGAGTAGGTGATGTGATGACTGCTTTTGTGCATTATGGCAAGCCAACGACTCAAATTGGCTAAAATGTTGATACCCTAAAATAGCGGAATGTCCAGTGTAAGAGTTTACTGAGGACAATAATGCAGCCTACAGCTTTGAACGTCCAAAGGTGTGACAGCGGTTCTCTCTTGGGTTGGACATGTGTCACACCGAGGGGACTGCTGTCCCTCCTGGGGATTTAACCCACCCGATAAACTTCTAAAAAATGACTTTGTTATATCGTATCTACGTATTCATTCCCCCGGGTCTGCTTTCTCACTCTCTGCGGGTGACCATTGCTTCGCTGGTCTATGTCTCGGCTCTCTAGGGAAGGCATAGCGCTATTACCTAGCCCTAGTGACAGTGCAAGCAGCCTGGCTGTGATGGTTTCTGAGTTCAGACTCACCCACCCACTCTCTGTCAGTCCAACTGGATTCTCTCCTCTTGACAGGCGTGATTTATCCTTAGAGGGTGCCTTAGTGGTATCTCCTTTGACGATGCCAGGACTGAAACGGTTCATTAAATTGAAAATCCACTTAAAGGAGCATTCTGGGGTAGTGTACCGAATTCATGTTTTTTAGTGAGTGTCTACATTTTAATGAATGTGTTTACTGGTTGACTTTGGGAATCAAACACACAACCCTGGTGTTGCAAATGTGCCATACTATAAACTGCCTCAGCCATGATTAGCCTCAGCAGTTATCAACGAGAGCCGTAGAAACAAAGTTGCTATGCATTAATGAAGTTAATTTCTATGATTTACTGGGTTTCATATTGGCACAGTTGACTCTGCCTCATTGAGAAACTGTTTGTTGTCCTTGTTGAGAACCTACAACTCTGGACTACATTGATATGCACTGTCAACTGTGGTATCTTATATAGACAGGTATGTGCCTTTCCAAATCATGTCCAGTCCATTAAATGTACCACAGGTGGACTCCAATCACATTGTAGAAACATCTCAAGGATGACCAATGGAAACAGGACATGCCTAAGGTAATTGTCATGCATCGTGGGGTCTGAATACGTAGCATGTCAATGTGATATTGCATGTAGATTGATGCAAATCAATTTGAATTGAGGCTGTAAGATAACAAAATGTGGGAAAAGTCAAGGGGTCTGAATACTTTCCAAATGTACTGAATCAGTATGTGCATCTGTGTGAGGGAAGTCAGCCAAGAACAGCTCTACCCACGTCTTGGATGCAGTGATTTCCTCCTCCTCTTTGTCAAGACTCCCATCACCCCTGCCTCCTGGACTCTAAGCAAGCCTTGCTAACATTCTCCAATTCCTTCAATCCTGTTTCTACATGCTCTACATCCCTCAAATGCTTCTCTCTCTCTTTCCCCTCGACCTTCTCCCCCCTCTACTCTATTCCCCTCTCTCTCCCTCTCTCTCTCCTCCTCTACTCAATCCCCCCTCTCCCCTTCTCCTCTCTCTCCTCCTCTACTCAATCCCCCTCTCTCTCTCCCTCTCTCTCTGTCTCCTCCTCTCACTCTTAACCACACCAGACTAGACGAGACTGACGACATCATTTAGCAAAAGGCTTCTTTTATTCACAAGCGATCTCGATCTCCCAAGTTAAAAAAGGATGGTCTCTTTTCCTCCCTCTATGCATCGCTCCCCTATGTAACAACCACCGCACAACTCAACCGTTTTATCAGTAGTCGATATGGCCCAGCCGGCACACGCTAATTTTGGAGGATGACACGGAGTGAGTGTTCTGCGATAAGCACCGCACAATGAGCAACACTGTCTTCTCTTTTCAGGTTCCAATAAGAGGCAGAATGCAACCTTGACATCCCACAGCGGATTAACCCTTAGGCCTCATCCTGTTTTTCTTAAAGGAGCACGTTGATCTTTTCTTCTTTTCCAGATGCTATGAAGTACTTGACACACAAACACAAACAAACGCCACACACCATCAAACTAAAACGGAAGATTGAATTAAAACAATGATGGAACATGGCTGTCCTCAGAAAGATGTCCGGAGACACTAAGCACCATTCCCAGTGAAACTAAAATCATATGCCAGAGTTTACCCTAGGATGCCTCTCTCTAGTAATAACAACCAGTAGATGAAACAATGAACTGAAGTAATAAACAACAACAGAGTTGCCTACCAGTAGGGGTCTCTGTAGCCTAGCAACTGCAGGACGTCATCACAACTCTTTAGCATGCAGAGGCTTTGATTGCCGACTGTGCAAGTGTTTATCACATGAAATGTATTATTAATCTTCCAAGGCCTGAAAAAATATTGATCCCGGTATTTGTCTAACCTAATCATGTTTTTTTTATTTCTCTGTAACGTGCATGTCATGCCAAATCAGCAATAATTACGATGAAGGGACTTTGTTTTCGGACAAAGTCGAGATTTGATTCATTGTTCGCTCCTCGTCTCTGTACCACTACAGGATGTGCGACTAGGAAATGTACTGGGTGTGTTTGTATTGTGACATGTCATAATCCTCAGCCAAATACAAATGTATGAGCCAAATGCTACTGCTTGGAGACCCCAAATAATATCTTATTGACTATTAATGAGGAGTTATAGAAAGTACGATGTACTGGGTACAATCAGTTTTGCTTGTTAAAACCAGTGATGGAAAATCATGCTGCCCACAGAAAGTATAAGAATATATGGCAGTAAATCTACATACGTTTTTGGACCTATCGATTAATTACATATATGCCTACCCAGAATGCTTTGTCATTACAGGGGTGGGGACCCTGCTTTGTTATTTTCTTAACTGCTGATTGTTTCTTTAATGGATCATCATATGCAGATCTGTCTCCAATGTCGATTTGACAAATGAGGTCCTTTGATGACACCAGATTTTGCCTAATGTTGTGGGTGATCAGGAGTGTGTAGAAGATAAATCATCTTCCCTTTTTTGATTCATGTCTCTTGACTTTTACTTGCAGCGCTTCATTTGTGCTTTAATTATGTCTACACTAAGGCTGTTGAACAACCATGCATTGTTATAATGGCAACTAAGGTCAGTAGCCCTTTAAGTCTGTCATACCACACAGTTAGCCAGATCACTAAAGTTAGGAACCGCACAGTTAGCCAGATCACTAAAGTTAGGAACCACACAGTTAGCCAGATCACTAAAGTTTGGAACCACACAGTTAGCCAGATCACTAAAGTTAGGAACCACACAGTTAGCCAGATCACTATAGTTAGGAACCACACAGTTAGCCAGATCACTATAGTTAGGAACCACACAGCTAGCCAGATCACTATAGTTAGGAACCCCTCAGTTA
>JACXGK010013954.1:0-12198 GCA_016801125.1 Novumbra hubbsi
TGGGGCGGGGTCAGGACATGGGGCAGGACAAGGGGTGGTGTCAAGACTGTGGACAGGACACGGGCGGTGTCAGGACATGGGGCAGGACATGGGGTGGTGTCAGGACATGGGGCAGGACATGGGGCGGTGTCAGGACTGTGGACATGGGAATTGGGTGGTGTCAGGACTGAGGATAGGAGAATTAGGTGGTGTCAAGAATAAGGACAGGGGAAAATAGCGGTGTCAAGATTCTGGACAGGGGAATTGGGTGGTGTCAAGAATGGGGTGTCCAGACCGCTCCAGGCACCACACCACCCCATGCTCAACACTGACCCAGGCTCAACACCAACCCAGGCATTGCCCTGCTTGAGGGTGTCCCGGGCTGCAGCTAGACACTTTTCAAATAAATAGAAAAACAGAGAGAGAAAGAAAAGATGGAGAGTAGTGTAGGCCTCTGATAATCTCTCAGGACTTCATTAGTCCTAATTCCCCATCACTCTGTTCCTTCATGATTAACACTAGCCTGTACACCCTCCCGAGAGTATATGGCTTCTCTCCCAACTAGTTCCCATTTCCAACAAATGCAGCCACTAAAGTGAGCAGTAGCTGCAGTTAATCTGTATTATATTTGATTATTCAGATCTGGTGTGATTAATGAAATATGTCTTTGTCACACTTAATATTCAAATAATCATTATTGTCATAAACATTTTTCAAAAGCTTGCCTATCACCCTGTGTGACACAGACCTGAAACCAGCCAGTCCACCACCACACCAGAAACTAAGTTGCCTAGTACCATCTATGGACAAGTTTCAAACAACGCAAAAGCCTTTCATGCTAGCTCACTGCCACATAGCGGCCATACTTTTGGACCAATGGGCAATATAGAGGTAAAAGAACTGTGCAACTGCAAGCTACAAAGAATACTTCATGAAGAGTGTTTAAAGTAGGGAATGTCATTGATAATAGGGAAAATACAATGAAAACCTGCTGCATAATCTTTTCATTGCTGACGTTTTGGAAAGTGAAGTAAGGAGTAGGTAATAATGTGGAAATTATCATTTGTCTTGAATGTGGCAGAGTGAGTAAAATGCGGGAATCTTGCTGCTTTAATTCTTTATTTGCTCTTCTGAGACTCCCAGCTTAGGCTGGTATGGTGTGATCAGGGATACAGAATTATACTACTTTAACAATAACATCAGCTTTTCAATTGTTTATCTATTTTATCTTCTTTAATCTTTAACTTAAGTTTTAATAATCAAACACAGGGGCCTCATTGGCTGAAAAAGTGAAAACAATAATTATCATCTACATTTTGTTCAGCCAAAATCCTCATTATCCAAGTCGTAAAATCAAATAATTGTTATGACAGTTGAAATAATTGCAAGATTAATGGAGGACGGTACTAACAGATAATGAAAGAAAGAGAAGCCTCAGGTGTCTGTCTGATCTGTGTGAGGCCTCAATAGACAACGTGAAACAATGGATTTAGCCAACTCACAGCTGGCAAAGAAACAAAAGCTTGAATAAGTGAGAAAGTATGAGAGAGTGCCAGACCGAGAGAGAGAGATATTGAGTGGTAGTACACGAAGACAACCACCTGGAAGGGAGTGAGTCTACACTGACTCTATACATTCTGATCGTATTACAAAGTAGTGCTGCGTATTAGGGATGGACACAGCTTGTAAAACACTCAAAATTAAGTATGTTTTTAAATACTTGAGTATGAAAATGTTTGCATACAAATACAATATTGAAATAAATATGTTTGAAAACGCATTTTCCAATTAAAAATAACATTTGTGAATGGAGCAATATGTACATTTAGCAAGAGGATGAGAGTACACTAATTTGTGAAAATGCCATTAATTCATGAAAAATACACGAAAAATAGACAACAACATTTGTCTACACAGTTAGGCTGCCGAGTCTCTAAATTGAAACGGTAAGTGAAGCTAATAAACATAAATTAAGGGAACATGTAATCAACACAACACAACACCAAGTCAATAAAACTTCAGAGATTACAAACTGTCCAGTTAGGAACCTTAGTTGATTGTGAATCATTCTCACCTGTTTTGATGCAAATGAAAGTGACCACAGGTGCACTGGAGATGCAACAGCAAAGGGAATGGTTTTGCAAATGGTGGTCACAGACAATTGCTATCCCCTTATCCTTTCTGACTGATTCTTTTCTAGGTTTGCGTTTTGGTAGTGTTCTTGTCACTACTGGTAGCAGGAGGCAGTTCCTGCAGCCCATTCAGTTTGCAAAGTTAGTCCAGCTCCCCCAGCACGGCACATCTATAAATGCCATTTAATTCTGTGCTGTGTCTCCCAGTTCAGTCTCAAAAGTACGGCGGAGATACCAGGAGATGGGCCTTAACATGAGAGGCGCTGGACATCTCCACGTACTCCAGAATACCCAGACTGCAGTTAGGTGCCGGGATGAAATCCCCAGACCTATCGTGAGTCCTTCTGGGTGCAGTGGGCCCTGGGTTCCTCATGCCCGGCCTCATGTGGCCACAGTGTATAGGACATTACAGGATGACGAAGGCACTGATGCCAGTGACAGTTTCACACATTCCCCAGACCTGAATACAATTTACGACCACTGGGACATTATGTATCTGTGTATCCGATGCGCCACCAGTGCCACAAGCTGTCCAAGAGCTCACTGACGCTATGATCCAGGTCTAGGAGAAGATCCCCAAGGACACCATTACCCGTCTCATCAGGAGATGTTGTCAGGAATGCATACAGCCAGGTGGCGGCCATACACACTAAGTGTTAATGTAGGAACAGCCTGAGATTTAAATTGGTTTCAATTCTTTGATTTGATTTTGAATCCAGCTCTCAATCTGTTGTTGATTTTGGATTCCATTGACCGTTGTTAAGTAATTATGTCCCCCACAAATTACACAAAGCACGGTAAAGATTTTGATCTTTAATATATTCTGTTAATTTGAGACACGACGTGTGATGTAAGTCTTCCCTTAATTGTTTTGAGCAGAGTAAAATATAGCTGGAAAGTTAAGCCATCGAGCTTCTCCTGTAAAATAACTGCTATGATACATGATGGCTTGATGTAGCAGAGTTAGCGACCACTGCATCTTTTCCTCTCCTCCATTTGTGTGCATGCTCTTTTCTCAAACAAACAACCTTTGAGCGAACTTTATATAAGAACGACACCCACTCTTTTGCACGTTATGTACACTACTGTTCAAAAGTAAACGGGTCAGAAATGCCCTAGTTCTCTATGAAAACATGCATGACCTCAGTTTGAATGGAACATATAGCAAAATTAATAAGAAATAGTCATTGACAAGGTTAGAAACATTTTCAATTTTTTTATTGAAAGTGTCCTTCAAACTTTGTTTTCGTCAAAGAATCCTCCATTTGCCTCAATTACAGCCTTACAGACCTTTGACACTTAAGTTGTCAACTTGTTGAGGTAAACTGAAGAGATTTCACCCCATGCTGCATGAAACACCACCCACAAGTTGGATTGGCTTGATGGGCGGTTCTTACTTACCATGCGGTCAAGCTGCTCATCACAACAGCTCAATAGAGTTGAGATCCAGAGACTGTGCCAGCCACTCCATAATAGGCAGAAAACCAGCTGACTGCTTCTTCCCTAAGAAGTTCTTGAATTGTTTGCAGTTTTGCTTTGGGTCATTGTCCTGTTACAGGAAGAAATTAGCTCCAATCAAACGCCGACCACAAGGTATGGCATAGTGCAAAATGGAGTGATTGCCTTTTTTTATTCAAAATCCCTTTTACCTATTACAAATCTCTCACTACCTCTCTCACAAACTACCACCAAAGACAATCACATGTTTGACAGATTGCCTCAAGCACTCCTCCTGCATATTTTCATTTGGTCTGCCTCTTGCAAATGTTGTTCTTTGTGATACGACCACAGCAAGTTTTTATTTGTCGGTTTGTAACACATTCTTTCAATCTTCCTCTGTCCAGCGGCAGTGTTCTTTTGTCCATCTTCATCTGTTCTTTTAAATTGGCCAGTCTGAGACGGTCATCATCCCAGGGTTGCCTCTTCACTTTTGACATTGAGACTGGTGTTTTGCGGGTACTATGTACCTGTGAGGCGTCTGTTTCTCAAACAAGACTCTCAAATGTATTTGTCCTCTTGCTCAGTTGTCTATGGGGAATCCCACTCTTTCCATTCTGGTAGCGCTGTTCTGCGGAAATAGTACTACACATTCGAGATCTTCAGTTTCTTGGCAATTTCTGACATGGAATAGCCTTAATTTCTCAGAACAGAAATAGACTGACAAGTTTCAGAAGAAAGCCATTTGGAGCCCATTATCAAACCTACAATAGCTGATGCTCCAGATACTCAACTAATCACAAGGCCAGTTTTATTAATTATTTAATCAGCACAACAGTTTTCAGCTGAGCTAACAATTGCAGAAGGGTCTTCTAATGATCAATAAACCTTTTAAAATGATAAACTCGGATTAGCAAACACAACATGCCATTGAAACACAGGACTGATGGTTGCTGATAACAGACCTCTGTAAGCCTATGTATCTATTTCATAAAAAATCCAGCTACCATTGTAATATACAACATTAACCATGTATACACGATATTTCTTATAATTCCGTTATTTTAATAAAAATTGGCTTTTCTTTCAAAAACAAGAATAAGTCAAAGTAAACACAAACTTTTGAACGGTAGTGTAGTGCTGCACAGGTTAAACATTTACCAATGTTTTTTAAATATCCAAATACTATTTGAATTATAAAACACACTAATGAAATAGTAAAATCTTGGCCCACTCCTCCATACAGACCATCTCCAGATCCTTCAGGTTTCGGGGCTGTCGCAAAGATTTTCTATTGGGTTCAGGTCTGGAGACTGGCTAGGCCACTCCAGGACCCTGAGATGCTTCTTACGGAGCCACTTCTTAGTTGCTCTGGCTGTGTGTTTTGGGTCATTGTCATGCTGGAAGACCCAGCCACGTTTCATCTTCAATGCTCTTACGGAGGGAAGGAGGGTGTTGTCCAAGATCTCGCGATATATGGTCCCATCCATCCTCCCCTCAATGCGGTGCAGTCGTCCTGTCCCCTTTGCAGAAAAGCATCCCCAAAGAATGATGTTTCCACCTCCATGCTTCACGGTTGGGATGGTGTTCTCTGGGTTGTACTCATCCTTCTTCTTCCTCCAAACACGGCGAGTGGAGTTAAGACCAAAAAGCTCTATTTTTGTCTCATCAGACAACATGACCTTCTCCTATTCCTCCTCTGGATCATCCAGATGGTCATTGGCAAATTCAGACGGGCCTGGACATGCGCTGGTTTGAGCAGGGGGACCTTGCGTGTGCTGCAGAATTCGAATCCATGACGGCGTAGTGTGTTACTAATGGTTTTCTTTCAGACTGTGGTCCCAGCTCTCTTCAGGTCATTGACCAGGTCCTGCCGTGTAGTTCTTGGCTGATCCCTCACCTTCCTCATGATCATTGATGCCCCTCGAGGTGAGATCTTGCATGGAGCCCCAGACCGAGGGTGATTGACCGTCATTCTCCCATTTTCTAATAATTGCGCCAACAGTTGTTACCTTCTCACCAAGCTGCTTGCCTATTGGCCTGTAGCCCATCCCAGCCTTGTGCAGGTCTACAATTTTATCCCTGAAGTCCTTACACAGCTCTCTGGTCCTGGCCATTGTGGAGAGGTTGGAGTCTGTTTGATTGAGTGTGTGGGCAGGTGTCTTTTTTACAGGTAACAAGTTCAAACAAGTGCAGTTAAACCAGGTAATGAGTGGAGAACAGGAGGGCTTCTTAAAGAAAAACTAACAGGTCTGTGAGAGCCGGAATTAATACTGGTTGGTAGGTGATCAAATACTTATGTCATGCAATAAAATGGAAATGAATTACTCAAAAATCATACAAAGTGATTTTCTGGATTTTTGTTTTAGATTCCGTCTCTGGTCGTTGAAGTGTACCTATGATAAAGATTACAGACCTCTACATGCTTTGTAAGTAGGAAAACCTGCAATATCAGCAGTGTATTAAATACTTGTTCTCCCCACTGTATGTACCTTTAATCAGTTCCCTTGCATGTTAACGTGTGACCAGCTATGCCTAACAACTTTTGCTTCCTGTTTTATAAGAAATGAACTCAAAATGGAGTACAGCTTGATGAGACCGGTGCCACAACATTTGTTAAAGCTCTCATGTATGTGTGACACAGCATTAAAGAAGGAGGCAGCCCCACTCCAGTCCTCCGACATCTAGTGTGATTATTTTCCCAGTTTTTTGTTTCTCAGTTACCTCACTGAATTGGATGCTAATTATTGCCCTGACGCGCTCTGCCAGAAGTACAGCTAACCTTTTCTCTTAGCAATTTTTGTTTGTCATGGCACCCGTGATGTTAATGACTGTTTTAGGGGTGGGAACCTGTGCAGAGAAGGCTGGGACATGTTTCTAAACAAGGTGGTGACACACGGTGGCTTTAATTAATAACAGAGACAACGCTGAGGGTCAGGGACACAAGACAAGAATAATCTGTATGGAGGGGGGGTCAAAAGTAGTAGCAGAGTGCCAAACTCACGATCACATCGCAGGAAGTTGTTTAGCAGCTGGAATAAGGGAAAGCTATCCCATGAGTCAACCGGCTGGACTTGCAGAGCACTATCCATGTCGACCGTGTAGAGGGAAAGAAATGCCTCGGCATGCTCTGCCATCATCTCCGGCCACCATGAGAAAGCCTGTCAAAATACAAGGAAAGAGAAATACCAGAGAAGAAGATAGTGAGGAGAAAACAAAGTAAATAATGAATGAATAAAAACTGAAAGAAAAGAAGAAAAAAAGTAAAAAGTAAAATGTACTAAAGCACTAGTTTACTTGAGAGGCACTGATGAAGACTTGATGAACATCAAATGTGAAAGGACACAATCAGAATAAGATGGGAAAAAATTGACACATGGATGGAGAGAAGACTGCTCTGAAAAAGAAAAAATGCCAAGTGCAAATCAAAGCAATCAAATGAATGGAACCAACAGGGAAACAGCAAAATCTGAATTTGGTTGCATAAAAGGAGGACCTTGAGTGCACAAAAGGCTCCAAAACAGGGGAAGAGATGCCAGCAGCCTCATTACCTTGGCCAGGCACTAACCTGGATTAGCACTTCAGCTATATATTGATAACTACATTATGCGCACATTTTAGCCTTCAGAAAAATCCAAGGTGAGACATTAAAAAGTTATCAAAAACATGACAGACTTTGTGTTTTTAACCTGCAATGTTCATATGGAAACACACACACACAAAGGCTGATCTAATATACAAAAAAACGTCATTTGGTGGTCATAGTATGGTCTATATATGATCTGTAATACAATGTGGCATTCATTTAGTAGGGTACATCCATTGATCTTCGGCACTAGGTCAATTCCGATAACAAAGAAGTGCAACACAATTACTGAACTGACTGGACTTTAGACAGAATCCAGCCCAACCCAGCGGTTGGTTGATAATTTTTAATGCCAGTCAACTGCTTGTTCCCTTCAAAAAAACGTAGGACCATTTCACGTGCATTAAGGTCTTGATGTATAGCACCCACAATTACAAAATATTGAGCTGGTACAAACCAAAGGGTAAGCTATTGACATTTTTAAACAACATATATTAAAGATCAAAATATTTGGTAATTCGTTGAAACCAAATGACGTAATAACCGTCAATGGAAACCACCTGCCAATCTGTGTGTTTTCTTGCAAACAACAATCAAAGCTGCACAGTGCTGTGCTGTGGGAACAGTTCCTTGTCGGAACTTAATGGAGTCTGGTTCTGAAAGTTTGGTCAGAAACACCAGTAGCCCATTGGAAGTCATTATGTAGGGCTCTGGCTGAGCTTCTCCTGTACCTCCTCGCACAAAGAAGCAGATACCAGTCATGCTATTGGGTTTTTGCACATCTTCGGCCCTGTCCAGCTCTTCTCATGTAACAACCTGTCTCGTTGGCATCTCCTCCATGCTCTTGAGACTGTACTTTCAGATACAGCAAACCTGTGTACAGCTAAACGCAGAACTAGACAAGATTCAGTCAGGAAGGATGAAGAGAGGGCAGGTGTCTGTCCACAACCTGCAAAACCACCTGTTGTCACTTTGATTTGCACCAAAACGGGGGACATTGACTCACAATTGCTTATGCTTCCTGGACAGAAATTATATCCTTGAACTTTACTTGACGTGTAATACTGTGACAATTAAGTTTACCCTTCGAAAGGTGGTTAAAAGACCTGCCCAATCGTGAATCTCTAAAACTTGATAATGGACTCACAGTATGTACAAACAAAGGTCCTTTTTCTGGCCATCATCAAACCAATCAATCAAAAAAAATCCCAATGTAGCCCTGAAGACCAAGATAACTGCCCACCTAACTTACTCAATAGCAGTGGTCGTCATTTAGAGAGAAAGAGAAAAGTGCAACTTGCCTAAAGAAGCATGGGAGGAGAAGATAAGATGACAGATTGATCCCAAGTAAGAGTTTTTTTACCTCTGCGTGTTTCTGTGTGGGCGTGTGCATGCATATCCATCTGTGGCAGAATAAAATGTGTCTCCTCTCAGTGCATCATGTGTCTTTTTAGTGCATCATCTTATTAAACAGAATGAAACAGTGCCTACAGTGGGGCAAAAAAGTATTTAGTCAGCCACCAATTGTGCAAATTCTCCCACTGAAAATGATGAGAGAGGCTTGTAATTTTCATCATATGTACACTTCAACTATGAGAAACAAAATGAAAAAAAAATACAGAAAATCACATTGTAGGATTTTTTATGAATTTAATTGCAAATTATGGTGGAAAATAAGTATTTGGTCAATAACAAAAGTTTATCTCAATACTTTATTGTATACTATTTGTTGGCAATGACAGAGGTCAAACGTTTTCTGTAAGTCTTCACAAGGTTGTCACACACTGTTGCTGGTACTTTGGCCCATTCCTCCATGCAGATTTCCTCTAGAGCAGTGATGTTTTTGGGCTGTTGCTGGGCAACACAGACCTTCAACTCCCTCCAAAGATTTTCTATGGGGTTGAGATCTGGAGACTGGCTAGGCCACTCCAGGACCCTGAAATGCTTCTTACGAAGCCACTCCTTCGTTGCCCGGGTGGTGTGTTTGGGATCATTGTCATGCTGAAAGACCCAGCCACGTTTCATCTTCAATGCCCTAGCTGATGGAAGGAGGTTTTCACAAAAAATCTCACGATACATGGCCCCATTCATTCTGTCCTTTACACGGATCAGTCGTCCTGGTCCCTTTGCAGAAAAACAGCCCCAAAGCATGATGTTTCCACCCCCATGCTTCACAGTAGGTATGGTGTTCTTTGGATGCAACTCAGCATTCTTTTTCCTCCAAACACAACGAGTTGAGTTTTTACCAAAAAGTTCTATTTTGGTTTCATCTGACCATATGACATTCTCCCATTCTACGTTTATAGTCAATATAAACGTACCCTTTCGTTTTGCTTTCATGCTTCAATCATCATGTGGTTGTCACAAATCATCAAAAAGTGCATTTGAATGCATTTAATCTCTACATTTGTAATTCTGCTCTGAAACTGTTATTGTCTAATGTGTGATAAATGCTTTGGTATTTAACCGGGGGAATGCATACTGCCATTTTGTTTCCTGATAGGAAGAAGAAATACTCTGAAAATGTATTAAAATTAGAACAGTATAATACCCAATACCCCCCTTAGAATTGCAACTGCAAACTTGCAGAGGATTTAGCAACTCTATGTCACAAATCAGGCTAATTGAAAAGCTAGTGTTCATAGAGGACTCCACTGCTTAATCCAGGACATGGATATATAATATCCAATGTTTCAATGGCTTTGCCTATCCCTTGGAGCTATGCATATGGCGCCATCCAAACCTTGCAAAATATTAGGCCATCCCCATACTGGATGACCAGGCAAGGAGGACACTAATCAGGAAGGCCAATGTCAACTTTGAAAGATCATCAGGCTTTTATGGCAAAGACAGGTCAATGTGTGCATGTGACCACAATATCACAATCACTCCACAAATCTGGCCTCAATTGGAGGTTTGCAAGAATTAAAACCCCCCTCAAAAAAAGCCAACATGAAGTCTCTTTTGAGCATTGCCAAAAAGCACATTGGAGATTACAAGGCCTAGTGGCAAAATACATTTTGTCTGGCAAAAACTCAATGCATCTTTCCATCCAAAGAACACCATCACGTTGTGTTTGCCTTATCCCAGTGTATCATTTTAAAAGGCTAATTGAACATTAGAAAGGCAATAAGACCTTCTTCATAGTAGTTGAGTATCTGGAGCATCAGGAATTGTGAGTTTGATTAAAGGCTCAAAATGTCCAGAAACAAAGAACTTTCTTAAATTCATCAACCTATTCCAAAAAATAGGCTATTCCATGTGCAAAATTGTAGATATCACATTAGAAGTCAGCCATTACCATTTAATTTACAACATTACCAATGCACAACATTGTACACTGAAATAAGTCCATATACATCACACACTACCAGTCAAATATCTGGGCACTGTTAGGGTATATCTTTAGTTTTACTATTTTGCATATTGTATATTCTTCAAATTGACACACTTTGCATTGTCAACTTTGCAAACTAAGGTGTGTTAATTTGTGGAATTCCTTTCCTTCTCAATGTGGTAGGGTGGGTGTCTGTAGGGTGAGTACCACTACTGATGGACACCAATTATAAGAAATTACTTGCTTCGGCCAAGAAACACAAGAAATTGACAGGTGTGATTCCCACCATGAACCGTGGATGATTAGGTGTAATGCCTATGTGTGACATCATAGTTTTGAGGTCTTTACTATTATTTTATAATGTGTAAAAATAAACAAAAACCCTTGAATGAGAAGGTGTGTCAAAACATTTGGCTGTATGCACGTACAGACAAGCAGACACAAACGCAAACAAACACATGCTTAAATCCCAAATCCTTAGAACGCCTCTGATGGATTGTTAATAACTTCTGTGTTGTGAATGTAAAGGAATGAATGCAGTGGAAGGTCTTTAGAACATCAAGTTACCATGACAACAATCACAACCACAGGGTCAAAGTTGAATGCCTCTTGCTTCATCCGGCAAAACCAATGGCAAAAAACAAATGTCGACAATAAAAACGAGAGGAGATTCCGAGGAAGAGATGGAAAAAGATGGAGGGAGGGAAACAAATGAAAGGTAAGTGACTGAAAGCAGGAGGAGAAAGAGAATTAGAAGAGACGCTTAGATGATGCGTTTCTACACCAGTGTCCAAAATCAGTGTCTTGTGGGCAACATTAAAATATACCCTTATCGGTCAAGAAAATGTGGAACATTTCTAAATAAGAGGCCAAAGTATTTCTTCAAAAAGGACATGAATTGTGTGTATAATTGTGTAAGATAAACATTGACAACAATTAATATTTGTTCATATTTAAGAGATATTTCTAAAAAAGGGGGTATTAATCATGTTATAAGGTCAAAATTCTGACAATGCGAATGACTGAACATAGAATGCATATTGCCTCATAGTATTGTATGTGCCACAGTGAAAGCACTGGATGGCAAAGTTCAAGAAAGTGTGTGTAGAGTAAGACTCTACACACAATCATGGGGAATGGTGTGCTATATCCAGCAACACAATATTATCCACACCCTCTTTAGCCCCCAATGCAAAACCCTATAAAAGACTGTACATGGGATACATGTTGCCTCATACAGAAAAAAATAAAATTCTATACGTCGCAGTGAATGTTTAGGAGATGATATACAGTGAAAATATACAGGAAAATCTAGGGGCACTATGTAATAGCAATGTCACGGTGTTGTAGTGTGGCGGAACCATATGCAGACATTTTGTGTAAAGAAAAGGTGATTTAATCCAAAACACGTAAAATACAAACTACACGTAACTGTAAACGGTAAATGAAAGAGGCTAACAAACATGAAACAATGTACAAAGAAACATGTAGAGTATTCACATGAATTGGAAATAAAATAGACAAACCGTGAACTGTTGAGACAAGCACAAACAATAAACCACACCGGGTGTGGCTGTAAAACTAACCTAAGTAGGCTCCCCAATCAGAGTCAACTGATTGCAGCTGCTCTGACTGGGGAGCCCACAACGGCATAGAGATGGCTAGAGGCCTCTCCATGTGCCAAGCCCTGAATGGGAGCCCCAAAGCACAGAGATGGCTAGGGGCCC
>JACXGK010013955.1:0-12200 GCA_016801125.1 Novumbra hubbsi
CAGTACGAGCCACAATGAAGGGACGCGGCCACCTCTATGGCACGGTGTCGCCGAGCGAGCGAGGAGAACACAGGCACTCACAGGCAGCTGCTGCCAGCGTCTCCACAGCCCCTATTGCGTCTGCAGCTTTCCGCGCTGACGAGAGGCTGGCAAGGGGAGGGGGGGGGGGCTCTTCCACATTGTTCGGGGGGGGGGGGGCTCTGGAGTGGAAGGGTGTTGGTGTGCTTGTGTGCTATTTTTATAGAGGCTGACTGAGGAGATGGAAAGCTCTCCCTCTCTCTTTCGCGCACACACACACGCACACGCACACACGCGCACACATGCACACAAGCTCAAGGATTCACACACTCCCCGTACTCCCTGTCTCTTGCGAAGTAGTTCTACTGTTTACCTGGGTTTTATTGCACCAACCCGTCGCCTCTTGTCACGTCTTATCAAGTGGAGGAAAATGACAGTTCTGCATTTGTCAAGGTAAACTGGGGGGGGGGTTAGACAGTGCGGAGGTATCTCAGCCCACAGAGGCTCCGGTTGACAGGCTGGTGTGACTGTTTGAAGGGAATAACATCATGTTCGTCGGGGCTAGTTGTGTCTTGAGTGGTATTTGTGTGGGCTATCATGCAGTAGGCTCAGTGGCTCTGATGAGACACCTGGGTAGGTTAGACTGGCAGGTTGTGTTGAGTGTCATAATCTGAGGTCAATGTAGGTCATCTAACACCTGGGTGTTATACTATTGGATGTGTGGAGAATGGCCGGCAAAGCAAGCATAGACAAGAAAACCATTGGACAGCACACTCCTTTTAAATGACCTGGGAAAGACATAGACTTATGTATTTCATGTAATGCCGTAACTGAATTGTACATGTTGTTGTGCACTTGAACACTGAAACAAAACTTGTTGACCAAAGTAGTAAGGAAAGATGGAAAATTTGAAAACCTGACTTGTGTGCCTTTGAGCAAGGCACTTCGCCCTAGTGTGCTAAATAGGTGAAATGTAAGCTTAAACTCTGCACACCGCTAGAGATACAGTTTTTACAGTTTATTGGTGACAAGGAGCAATTAAAGACCTTTTAACCCGTGGACACGAAATGTCAAATGTTTCTGTGCACATTTGCATATTCTTCACGGAGGCTCGTCCTTCCCGGACCAGGAGGGCTGTGTGAATGTCATCGCGGTCTGCGAGGTGAACAGCAGGATGGTGACGGGTTGAGGATCGTTTTTTGATGTGGAGATGCTTCACTCCCCAAATGTTTCCCACCTCAGCCATGTGTCAGCAGCCAGATCAGGGCCTCCGGGACATCAATGGAGCCGTGGTGGAGCCTGAGAACTCCACCGCTCCTCTCCTCCGCTCTCACCCCCTCGACCCCCCACCCCCCCCACCCTCACGCTTCCTTCCCCAGCGCCACCGGTCTGGTCCAGTTTAAGGTTCTGCTTGAAGTTTTCTCTTTTTTAATCACCCGTCCCA
Organism: Novumbra hubbsi; assembly: GCA_016801125.1. Taxonomy (NCBI): domain Eukaryota; kingdom Metazoa; phylum Chordata; class Actinopteri; order Esociformes; family Umbridae; genus Novumbra; species Novumbra hubbsi. The sequence continues at coordinate 1,463 of JACXGK010013955.1, forward strand.
ACCTCACAGCCCCTGTCTCCCTCCCCTCTCCCTCCCTCACGCGCCTCCTTCCCTTCAGGCTGCTCCTCTCTGCTCCTGTCAGTTCAGCACTTTGGGGGGAATTGGTGCTCTTTGAAATGCATATTGTGCCGAGCTGAACATTGGCATGTGTACACTGCTGAGTAATTGTGGAGGGCAAATGTTTAATTACACATGACAGGCCAAGCAGCGGGAGTCCATACAGCAGGCTGCCGGAACCCAGCCTCCGTGGCTAGAACAACGGGCCCCCGCTCGTCCACAACACCGCCGGTTAAAGGGACCAGAGGGCCGAGACGTGAGGGGAGGTGCGTGGAGGCGTGTGGAGGCGTGTGCGCGATGAGCACGAGTCGTCGTCACCGCGACGTGATCAGGACTCCTGCTGGAGGTCTTGCGATCAAGCGCTAAGTGATCCGACACCGGTGGTCGAGCCCGGAGTACAGAAGGCACTGTAGCCGTACTGCCATAAACGCGTGGTTATTTTTTCCCTTCCCGTGCTCTGGAGAGGGAGGGGGGGGGGCTTTCCATTACTCTGGCCTGGTGTCGTCTCAGCAGGCCTGGGGTTTGTCCCGCTTCTGCTAATGGACTCTGGCTCCTCCTGGAGCGAGGGCAGGGAGCGGGGCCGGAGCGTAGGAATGGGAACCCAGGAGCCTTTGGGGCCCAGTGTGTGTGACCTCTAACCTAAGCTAGCATCAGGAAGTGGCAAGCGGCGAGGGGAAGTGGGAGCACCTGTGCAGGTCAGTGGCGGCCCGTCAGGCTTAACTAATTTTGATATTGACCTCCGACCCGCATTCCCACGGTGCACTGGGACTGACAGACGGACAGAGGAGAGGCCGCGGCTAGTCCACTTCTCGCCCTCTAACCCTCCAAGGTCACACCTGGTTCTAATTAACCCACGATGCCTTTTGCCTGCTATCTGATTTAGGCCCCATTATGAAACCATATTCGCTGGTCGTATTGTTTTCTGAGGGGTGGGCATTGTTGGCGCAAATTAGGCCGTTAACACACAACCGGAACCTTCTGAGTGGTTTAATATTATAACATTAACCTAAAGCCCATCATGGTCACAGCGACTTGAGTAGTTGACCCACTGTGAGGGATTAGCTAGCTCCACAGTCCTCTTGCTTTGGCTGTTCTCTAATATATTCGTCTCACACACACACACACACACACACACGCTTTGCTACATAATACTGTACTTAATGTAAATTAATGAAGGTAATTAATTTAGAATTGGGGAAAATATTAGTTTTTTTTTGCCCATGTAATGACTATGTTAAAAACTCGGGACGGTCCAATGTTAAAAACTGGGCTGTATTTGGAACACAGTATCCACAATGGAAATTGGCAGACAAATGTCATCAGCTGAGTTTGTCCTGCAAGCTGCAGACATGTCTAGCCTGTTAATAATGGAAATTAAATCAGAGATGTTAAATATGTCTCGCACATGAAGCTGGAGCAGTGGGCGGTCAGAATGGGGGATAGTACTCCACAGTGTATGTATGTACGTGTGTGCGTGTGTGCGTGTGTGCAACAGCATCCTGGAAACCATCAGGTACTAATGAACCCACCACCACAGCAATGTAAAACCATCTCTGGGACTATGATTCACCAGGCTTCAGGAGGGTTCAGGAGGCTTCAGGAGGCTTCAGGTGTCTGCCGGAGGAGAGCATGATGTAGTAGCTAATTGCGTCTCACATCACAGTGACTGGGAGAAGCTATTGCTTTGCTGAATAACACTTCGACTGCATTTTTCTCACGCGTTTAAGCATGAAGACGATTCTTTTTTATTTTCTCTGTAGTCAGACGGTTGACAATCATTCCCTCCTTCAGAAGCCTAACCACACTTGGAAGAGCAAACAGGAATCATTGTCTGCACTTTCTACTGTGTGTTTCATCCACGACAGTCAGGAGTCCTTTCCGAGGGGTATTGTTTGACCAGACCACCGGCCCTGGATGTTGAAATCCTTCTCAGATTCTTCTCCTACTATGTGTTAATGGAATGGCGTGTTGCTAGTTGCCACTGTATTGGGATGTGTGGGGTGCTCTGTGTGTTCATTGGTGATGCAGTTGGAGCAGCAGGAACTACACCTCCATGGCCAAAAAATGAAAGTCAGCTTGCAAGATGGTATCGTTTCAACACCAACCCTAATTTAACACCTTTCCCCACATCACCTAACCCTCTCCCCCAAAAAATAAAATCTGCCAGCCTCTCTTCTGGCGCATCATTTAGTTACCAGTGCAGGCAAAAAGGCCTAGAACTCACAGAATCATTCACAGAATCATTCACAGAATCTTTCACAGAATCATTCACACAATCATTCACACAATCATTCACACAATCATGGGGAGAATTGGCAATAACACCGGTCAATAAAAGCAACAACAACAAACTTCTTCAAAACCCCAAAAGCTTAAAAGGTTTTCTCAACATATCAGAAATGACACACTAGCACATAGCACCTTGGCCTTGACCATTATTCACTGAGTGACGAGAGGTGTTCGTGACCCCGCTAATGACTTATTAAATGTAACTGACATTGCTGAAACAAATAATATAACTTGTTGCTGTTGTTATCCTGCTGTTATCCTTGGTTTTCTTGGGTAGATGTCTGTTGTCACTGGTTGACAGACAAGGTGAAGAAGACCGCTGCGACTCCCCCTCTCCTCCCCCTCTCCTCCCCCTCTTCTCCCCCTCTCTTTCCCCGCCAGGAGCAACAGGCAAGGTGGAGGCCACTAGTGGACGCCTGTTGGTTTCCAGGCAGCAGTCAAGACTTACAGTTCCTACACAACAGACACGGAACACTGTTATAGGTTATAAGGGCAAAACCACTTCTAAACAATTTGACTTATTTGGATACTTCCATTTCAAGTCAACAACTTACTTGCGCTGGTGTCTTAGTGGCACACTTTTTATTAGCCAATATGAAAGTCAAAATGTGTTTTAGGATTAAATTCCAGTTCAGGTTATGACTCAAACACTTATTTTGACTTAATTGGCTATGCAATTACTGCAGCGGTTTGTTCAATTGTTTTGCTTTAATGCTGAACATTACGAAATTCTAGACAAGGACTATGATAGTTCACTACCGCCAACTTTATTGTGTCCTTCTTCAATGTCCACCGTCATTAGGCTAGCATTTTGGTGCCATTCAGAAAATGTAACAACTAGTTTAAGTAATTGCAAAAGGTAACTTGAAAAACAGGAGTCATTTTTTAGTATTGAAAGAATGAAAGTAATGTGTTATCATGAACAACAGGAGTACTGCATTTACATCCATGAAGGGGAGTACTGTATTGGCTTTTAGGAATGGGAGTACTGTATTACCACCGAAGAACGAGAGTACCGTATTACCAGTGAAGAACGGGAATACTGTATTATAATTGAAGAACAGGAGTACTGTATTACCAGTGAAGAACGGGAATACTGTATTAAAATTGAAGAACAGGAGTCCTGTATTACCAGTGAAGAACGCGAATACTGTATTATCATTGAAGAATGGGAATATTGTATTATCATTGAAGAACGGGAGTAATGAATTACCAGTGAAGAACGGGAATACTGTATTATCATTGAACATTGGGAGTATTGTATTACCATTAACAAACAGCAGTACTGTATTACCATTGAAGAATACGAGTATTGTATTACCATTAGGCTTGATTTGCTTTTCGCTCTTCAAACATCTGGTGTCATTTGTTACTATTAAAAGAACAAGTATTACTGACCCCAAAATTGTCATGAAAGACACGACAGCAGATTGTGTCAGAAAATATAGCTACAACAAAACAGGACTAGGCTGGGACAGCAGGACTCTGACTTCTAAGCACTGTGCTGAAAATTAATGCAACGAGGAAATCCTAAGTGATGTATTCATTACCTGAAAAGACCCGATCTACTCTGCCCCGCGCTTTCCTTACAGAGGCAAACACTGTCCCGTCAAATGTTTCCCATTTCTATACTGCAGTATTCAATTATTATAATAGTCTACTTTATTCCATTATTATTAAATCCCACTCTATTCCAATGTATGCCTATCTCCTCAAGCCGTGTCCCAACACTGGGCTCTGAGGTAATTTCTCTGGCCACCACACACGCCCCTGTTTTCACTAACCCAGTAACAGCGTAAAAGGGGTCCCTGCTGTCGGGATGGCCCTCCTGTGGACCGGCCCTGTGAACATCATGCAGCACTCAGTGCACGCTGGGCCTACCGTCGTCTGGGGGGGAAAAACAGCGTACCGTAGGTCTCACCTCAACCTTCCACCTCTCCTCAACGGTTGCCGGTTTGGCTTCTCAAATCTATTTCTGTTAACCTTTGCTTCACCGAGGTCAAATGTGTTTTATAAAAGAGCCCATGGTCTTAATGGGTATTAGGTTTTTAATAGAAAGGTAAAAACATCATCATGTACAGCTCCGGCTCCAATTTCATTTGCCGCCTCCTCATAGAAAATGAAATGAATTATAAAGTCTAATGTAAGACGGACTGCTATTCTGATATCTTTAGGTGAAACAATAATGGTAAAGAAACTCAATATTCTGTATTGGGTCTATCATCAACAGTTCTAAAGAGGTTCAGTCTCCTGACATACCTATGGTTGGGTCCTGCAATCTCTTTTAAGACAAACACAATTTCAGCTTATCATGCCGAACATATTTTACCAATCATCCCATTTTCCACTTCGTCTCCTTTTCACGTTCCTCAATCTATATTATTTTCACATAGTGGTTTATAACTAATCTAGAGAAAGGGGGAGATATCATTTGCATACATATGTTGGAGTTAGACAGTCATTTCTAACTAGTTTGTAGCTGTTTCCAATATGTTTTGTCATACCCATAAAGAATACATCTCTGTGGTGAATTATTTTTAATTCCTTCTTGTCAAAATTATTAGATGTATTTTTTAAATAATTCATTGTTCTTTTGTGTTTTATTGATTTTGCCTATAGAACATTGGATTTGACTTTCTTCTTAACACTGCAATACCATGTGGTGCTAGACCCAGTCAAACCCAGTTTACACACCTCTACCCCCACTAAACAGTGACATCTGTAATAGGTCAGGGCTTAATCAAGCCCTGTGTTTCTGCTTTCTAACAGAAGAGCAATGCCTGGCTTATGGCAATGTCTCTAATGCACATAACACACACATGTTACATGCCCATCCAACCCTTCACTTTGTATTCACAAAACAACATACTGGCTGAATGGTGATCTGTATTGACAGATGCTAGTTTCTTGTGATACTTTGAAGAGAGACTTTTGTAATGTTCAACTTGTTCATTATGACTCTACGATGTGACACTTAACATTTGACCATTCATAAGACATACATGAATTCCTTATGACCCTGTGCATGCCCTAATGTCAGACAGCTTTGGTCATTCATAAAACATACTGAATGAAGTAGACCCACATTAGTTATCGCAAAAGGCTAATCCAAATGAAAACTAAAGAACATTGTTAACCATATATATTTGTTTTATATATACAATTCAAGTAAAATTAATTTCGGAATATACAGGAGTACGAGTACATTGAACATTAGACATGGCCTTGAAAGGTAAAAAGGGATTTATAAATACATTAGATGGATTGACTTGAGAAGTATGTACAGAGGATATATACAGTAACTACTACGAGCAACTTTCAATAACATAATAGAAAAGGTAGCTAACTCATTTCCTTTTCGCTGTTCAGACGTTTATAACCGCTTCCTTACACATTCATACCGTTTTTACAAAGGCATTTTGATCGTTTATAAGCTCAGCGTCATTTAAGGCGGGTTTGAAAGTCCTAATGAGTTGCTGATGGATTCAGTATTTGTTCAAAATATTTCACGTGTGATATGCGCTACGCAGTTCCAGCGGCAAGGGAACAAGCCCCTTAGATGGTGGGGTCTGATAATTGGAAGACAGATCTCCAGCTCTCTTCCTTCTCTTTGTTCTCTGCTGTTTGCCTCCTTCATTTCAATCCTCTTTCCCTTCCTTGTTTTGCACACCTTGCAGACCTTCGCTTAATGCTGACTTTAGAATGCCTTTGTTAAACCACAGTTTACTCCGTGTCGTCCGTGAATACATTTCCTCCAAGTGAATTCAATAATTTTTCATATGCCAACATGATGGATTATTCTGATTTTAGATCCCAACTTTGACAAGCAAAGAAGGTAGGGTTCTCCTACTATAAGGTAGATTTTATTTTACATTGCAGCCCATTTACTGATGGACAATAAATCTTCCCAATGCATATTTTATCCAGAATAAGTGCATGACGTTAGCTGAAGGTTAACATGTTTTGTGATGGAGTTTGTTATTTAAATGGAACACACTGCATGCATTAGTCAAAACCTAGACCTAGCAAAAACCTACAAAACAGGAACTATATACACAGCTTACAAGTTCTACTTAACTATCGATTTATTTAAATAAATGCTATTTTCATTATTAGGCAAAAAAAACAAAGGGTCAATATTGCTGGCCGTCTTTTCTCTTAAATACAGTACTAGTCAAAGATGATTGGCCAAGGTGTACCCTAAAAGCACAACGTATACCTTGATCCATTTCTTTTTCATAACTTTCTTTGCTATATTTTTGCCGACATGAAAGTTAAATCCAAGCCGTTACGATTTCTTCTCCAAATTGCTGCACCGTTACGTGTCCCACAGACTGCACGGTTCTGATTGAAACGGGCTGACAGACGGAAAGCTTTCGCCTCCACTACCTGGGTCCGTGCTCATTCAGACTGGCCCGGACAACAAAAGCTCCAGCGGGCCTTTTTCCCACCAATAGACAGACATAATTCAAATGTCATGATTTGAATGTCATCCTCAAAGAGCTGCTTCCATCAGTGTTCATGTCATTACAGAAGAAGGAAAGGGGAGGGGGGGGGGGCATTGTTTTATGTGCGTGAGCTTGATGCCCGTCCAATTAATGAAGAGGCCTTTTGAAAACCGTCGGCGAAGGCAGGACGAGATTAAAAAGGTGCTTATTGTTTTCTTTTGCCTGTGATTTGTATTTGTATTTTTTGTTGCAGGTGGAGTTTTAATTTGTGTGCGTTGGAAAGCGTCGGAGGAGTCACCGGACCCAGATGGTGCATAACTCCACAGTGAAAACTCACAGAGACGTCCCCCGACCCGATAACAAAGACATGTAGATGAGGCGAGACCCTGTGGTTGGATCACGGCCAGAAAGATCCCCTCTCACAATAGCGGGGGGGGGGGGAACACATTGATGTGTCCTGCACACCGCCACTGTAGCGGCCGGTTAGCATTAGCTCTGCCAAAAGCATCACCCTCCGGCTTCAGCCGCAAGTACCGGAGAGGTTGTCGGCCGGCGGCCATCGCCCAAGCTTACACGCCTCGGTCTAGAACAGGTATCAGCGGTGTCAACGTTGTTGTTAGACACACGATGCAACGCCTGCCAGCAAACAAATTAGCCAAGTGCATCGTCCCCACTATGTTATAGACGGCCAATTAACAACCCGCCGTGTGCTGGTGGAGGCCTACTCCGTGTTGGTTGGAGGGCTCTTCTGGTAAAGTACAGGCATTATAGCTTTGAAGTATTGTGGTGTAGCAGCATCGGGTCCAAGTGGTCAGGTTCCTGACAACATGGCATCGTTTCGGTGGTCTCCCCGCCACAGCCGGTCCCAGTGGGACGTCCACCAGCTCCTCCCTGTGTGCGGGACTGGGAGACCGGCTCTGGGGAACCAATCATGGCCGAACAACACATCAGAAGGCTCCGCCCCATTCAAGACAAACGGACACCTTAACCGAGCACTCTCACAAATGCAAAGCAGGTACAAAAAAGAAATGGAAAATACACGAAAAATACGGAGAAATATTGTAAACGGGAGTTGTGGAGATTACACTGGCCATGGGTGGCGTGTGAGCTACACTCCAGTCCAAACCCTGACCCCCCAGAGGACAGACACTCATCCAGGCAAGCCACTGACCACCCGACGACAGACACACATCCAGCCTTGCCGCTGACCCCCTGACGACCGACTGTTATCCAACCTGGCTACTGACCACTAGGAGGAGGCCCGATGTCAGTGTGTTTCCAGACCAGGGCGGGGGTTTCCTGGACGAGCCTGCTGAGACATTCGTTCTCCACCTCTGTCTTTGAACACTAATGAGGCTCACTCGGTGCCCCTTCCTCACAATCAACACAGATCAATATACACGCAACAAACATGCCTTATCCCCTCTTAATGAAGGGGGAGGGCTCCAGAGAGGAGAAGGGAGAGAGAGAGAGATAATCATATCTCCACTTTCAGTCAATAAAGCCCACATCTCATTACGAATGCATGAGGGAGGCAAGGGGCTGGGGAGAAGCACTGTACTTCACAGGTTCTGTACACACACACACACAAATGCAGACACACAAAAGCACAAATACACACACACACACACCTATAACACGCACACAAAAGCACAAATACACACACACACACACACACACCCAGAACACGCACACAGAAGCACAAATACACTCCAGGCGGGGGTCACTGTCATTATGGTAGATTAGAGACACCAATTTGATTAGCTGAACCTACTGCCACGCAAGCAGCAGTGTGCGAGGAAAGAGAGTTGTATTTATGTCATTATTTCGTTTCCCTCCTTGGCCCGAGGACAGAGAACATATTGTTTGATTCACAGTGCATCCCTCAGAGTGACAGGATTGTCGCTGCGTCCGTGACAATCATCTCTCCCAATTTAGCCGATATCGGAGTTTGGCTATCATTTTGTTCCGTGAAAAAAAAAAAAAACAGTGAAGGCCAAAATTGCCCGGCAGTTTTGATGTAATTCTGTAACCTCAAGTGCATTTTCAAACAGCGTGCTGCATGCAGTTATTATGTACATTGCGTTTGGCGCAGAATGTTTCACAAGCCTAAAACAGATTGGATTAGTAATTCTTCGTATATTTGACTTGTCTGATAACTGCAGACGGTGGCTGTCCCCTGAGTCCGGTCTGTTTGAGCCCAGTCTGCTTACCTCCTCGACACCCCTTCCCCTGCGCCCCCTTCACCCCCTCCCTGACCCTCCTCCAGTCTGGCCGTCAGTCTGGACAGGTCCCCGTTCTCTGGAGAGACGGAGAAGTTGGAGTGTGTGTGTGTGTGGTGTGTTTGCGTACGTGCGGTCCCCCGTTCGCCCAACAGCTGCCCCCTCCAGCTGCCCCTCCATGCCCATGGAGGATGAGGCGACAGGTGAAGGGGCACAGGGGCCACGGGTCCGGTTCCTCGGGGCCTGGCCCTACCCAGCAGCCCTAACCCCAAACAGTCATCCTTGCCAGATTGACAGCTCCTAATAGCTGGGCTGGATGTGGTCCCGTTGAGACACCCTATTAGGACACAGAGCCGGGGAAGGAGAGGTTGTGGGCTGGCAGCCAGGAGAGGGAGAGTTATTACAGGGACTTGTGCTCTATCTCCTCTCCGCTTTGTGTGTGATGCTGCTCTGATATGCAAATGCATCCTGCTCCCCTACACCCCCCCCCCCCTTTTGCAACCCTCATCCCTCCTTCCCCTTGCTCTGCCCCTCATCCAGCATTCCCCCTCCTTCAGCCCTCCGCAACCCCACCTCTCCCGGCCCACTGCAGTGGCTCGCTCTGAAGGGCAGGTCCCCCGTTTAATTGATCCGTGGAGACTCCGGCTAACCTTCCCTCTTAAGAAGAAAGAGGTGGAGAGAACAGGCGGAGATTAGGAAGGAGAGAGGAGGAAGATGGATATGGGAAGCATTTTAGCATTACACATTGGTTGAGGGAACGCTCACACACCTTTCATAAAGGGATCGGATGACATTAAACCGGCGAGCAAACTCCCTTTTTTTCATCCCTTTTCAAGAACAATGACTTCGTACCTGAGAGATCAGCCTCTCCGTTGAAACGTCCGTTTATAAAATGTAAAAAATCCAGGGATTCGCAATGTTATGTAGACAACCATCGTCTGATACTCACTTGAGAGCGAACACATGCCAAGGGGGCCGAGGAAACGATGAAACGTATGGCGTCTCATTGCGACCTTTGGCCCTGCAGGGGTCTATGGGGTGATGACAGCGGTCGTTATCCAGGTAATCGATGGCATTGACGGGGGGGAGGTGATTAATAATGTCACCCTGTAGCTGGGCGTACCTCTGACCATAGGGTCTCCGGGGAACACTTGCAATAAACCCCCACAAATGGTTCTAGTTCAGAGCCCTCATCATACACTCAGGACATCACAAGAGACACCTTTTGCGTGAACATCATGCTACATTAACTTGAAACGGGGCCTTTGTGAAGTGTTGCCATCCAGTGCTTGTGTGTTTTGGGGCATGTGGGATGGTTAGAAAGGTTTAGTCAAACAAACGCACGAATGCGAGTGTTGTTTTTTTTTCAGAAGAGGTCAAATGTTTTTTGTGTGTGTCCCTTTTTTAACACTGCATCTCCACACACTCCCTGTTGATGACGGCAGACTCTCAGCTTAATCGTCACTTGAATATCAGACGGAGACAAGCCTCTGTCCTCCACAGTGCAACTAAATACATTGCTATTATTTACAGGATTAGAGATCTTAGTGCGAAACAGAACTAAAGACGAGGAAATTACCCACTAATGGACCACTAGGTGCTAATATCTAAATCCCCAATCTTTCTGTAATTGCTACAAAATGCTCCGGCTTGTTCTGAAAGGGAGACTTTTAAGTCTAAGCCACTCTCTTTTGACTCTTTATTAAATAACGAAACACTGGA
>JACXGK010013956.1:0-12140 GCA_016801125.1 Novumbra hubbsi
CCCCCCCCCCCCCCCCCCCCCCCGGCCTGCTTGGTCAAGGGAACGGTATTTGCTCCCCACTAAGGGGAGTCTTTACTTGTTGTGTCCTCCACCTGACACCCTGCTAACGGAGTTCGCTTAATTAGATACAGATCTAACACAATAGCAATTAGAGAGTTCTACTGGGTGGAGGTAGGGAGGGAGTGGAGCTAGGGAGGGAGTGGAGGAGCGGAGTGAGAGGAGGAAAAAGAGGAGGAGAAAGGGGAGAAGGTGAATGTCGCATCATTATGGAGAAAATAAAAGTACAAATACCATACGACTCTAAATGGAAACGAGTCATTGATCCTGGAGAGGAAGAGCGAGAAATCAGACGATCAAAGTCTTACAGAGAGAAGAAAGAAAAAGACAGAGAAGCAGCGAGAAGGAAACAAAGGCGGTGAGAGAGAGAGAGAGAGAGAGAGAGAGAAAGGGAGAAAAGAAGATGACAGAGTAAAAGAGAAAACAAATAGAATGATAATGGGCATGTTATACAATGTTAGCAAGTGTGTTATAGAATGTTAACATGTGTGGTATATAATGTTAACGTGCATGTTATAGAATGTTAAAGCGCATGTTATGGACGTTATTTCAATCACCTTCAAAGCAATTTGCTCACTTGATGAAAATACTATTTAAATGAAACCCTGAGGTACATCGCCAGCAGGCCGGTCTTTCAACAGGCTTCTTCATCAGTGAGTGGCTGCCGCCATGACAACACGGACTAACTCAATTATTTCACCACAATCTCAACTCCCGTGTATTAGCAACATCTGTGGCGTACCAAAGACACCGGGACGTCCGTCAGTCAGCGCTCACCCCAGGCCGCCTACGCGCCTTAACGCGTGGGTGTCGTTGTCAAGAGAGATTTGTTCCTCGTCACGTAGGCTCCCGGCTAATAGCCCGGCTGGTTAGCTCGCTAGTTCATTGTTTAGCTTTTAGGACGACCAGAAGGGATCAGAACAGGGCCATGATGCTCTGGTCCAACGGACCCACGTGGAGAAACACGGTGACTGAACCACTTCCATTCCGCATCAGGAGAAGTTCAATCGGCACTCCGTAAACAAGCCGGTTTATTCCCCCGATACTCGTACAGAAGTCCAACAATCACACAGAAACTCTGCCGATCCCATTTCAACCGGCAGCGCATTTCCTCTGTCGGCGCCATGCACACACACACCTGCGCTGCTACACACCTGCGCAGCTACACACCGACACAATGGCCCGCCTACACGTGCGCCCCGCAGCGACTTGGATCCACCGAGGAGGGGAGGGGCGGAAGTAAATGTAAAAAAAAAAAAGAAAAGAAAAAACACACACCAAAAAGATTTGTTTTTAATTGAGGCTGAAATATGAACGTGAGACAAGAAGCCGGGCAAGGACACGCGGGCCCTTTAGGGGGCATGAAGACGGAGACGGAGAGCAAGGGAAGGAGGGAGGGAGGGAGAGTGTGTGTCAGAACTCAGCGCAGAGTGCTAATGGATCGTTGATTGCCTCGCCGTTACCGCGGTAACCGGGCATCAGCGGGTAATTGCCAAAATGGAGCTACGTTCTGCGTTCAATCAGTGCGTTCCCGCGCCGGACGACGCACCGACAGGCGGCCGCGCGAGGCGCCGGGCGGATTCTTCGGCGGATGCCTCGTCCCCGGCAATTGGCAGAGCTATTATTAAATCTCAGGAACCACGGTGAGGGGAGTGTCAGCCGCTTTCGGGCTCCGTTTCGTTTCTGCCTGTGTGTCTGCTATGATGGTCAATTTCATGCAAATGTTTTTGCCCTAATGTATTGGCCCAACTGTTCCAGCGTTAATGTTTTCCCGCTGTGACGTTTCTAAACAACTGCCTCTGTTCTAACGTTCTGCTGTGTCTCTACCACAACAGTCTCCAAAGCCTCTTAACTGATGTCCTTGACGTTTCTACCCTAAGCCCAATTGTTTCTACTCAGACGTTTCAAGTTATTATTTATAGCTGAACATCTAAATAAGAGAGGGGTTGAACAGATAAAGCAGGAGACGGACAAAAGGTTGAAGAGATCTAGGTGAAGGCTCTCTCCTTCATCAACCACACACACACACACGTGCGCTTACACCTATCGTACAAATAAGCACACAAACAATACTCATCTCCGTCACACACACCTACAGCGCTATAGCCCGGTATATTATGCAGTAGCAGATTGGGCAGCTTTGGGGCCCCCACCGAGTGATGGCACCGGCCGTCGGAGCAAAAAGCCGTTTCACAGGGAGGGGAACCTTGCCACCCACCAATTAGCCAGCACGGACATCGCCCGGGGGACGACTGACCGAATCTATTACATGTTACCTGTTTTTACACGCAGAAATATCGCCCTGGGGTATTTTACGTGTATTGCAATCAAAAATGGAAGGTCCAACGTGCCTTCTGTTTGTGGGCTTCTTGTTTTGTCAATGTTCTGTGCGTGCTTGACACGTGTAAGCCTGTCTGTGTGTGTGTGTTTGTGTGTGTGTGTGTGCGCAAGGGGTGACTAGTGGCTAGAATATGCCCGACATTCCATCCATGCCAATCTCCGAATCCCCGAGAGAGTAACCGAGAGGAGCCAACATGCCACTCTCGTGTGAATTTCTAACTTAAAAAAGGAAAGTGTAAATATATATATTTTTTTTTTAATTACCCATCGGACTGTCATTTCACAAACAAGACCATACCGCAGCCTCTCTCAAACTATCACTTGCCTACATGTTTATTTGAATATCTCTTTTTTTGCATTATGCTGAACAAACAAAAACTGGATTTAGTGGAACGTACAGCAACGCATGGATCCAAGATCATGATTTCCCCTCCCAGAAGCCCTTCTGGCCTCCCGTCTCTGTCCCACGGTTGGGAGGGGCCATGCCCCATGTGGGTGCGAGGAGCCCAGCACACCCGCGGACCAGATGCATTAGCCATCCTCCGTTGGCCACCCTCTGTTGACTTTCCTCTGCTATATACACTGCCTACTTTGGTCTTTAACGAAGGGCAAAAGAGCTCTGATGTCTCCTTCTATGTTATGTTCATTTGCATGTTACATTGCACAGTAATCAATGTTTAGGGAAACGATAAAGACACATAAATGTGTTATACAGAGTGACAATGAGTTCATAAAGAGTGACATATATATATATATATATATATATAGTGTTTAAGTAATATACAGTATATAACTAACACTTAGCGAGATAAAGGACTGCACAATAAAGAAGCCAAATGAAAGACAGAAAATTAACAATGCCTGCTCACCTGACCGCACAGAAAGAGGATTCACACAGCAAATCGCTGTGTTCACACATCTGACTGTCCTTCAGGCGTCAAAGATAGTCAGACTCTTAGGTTCACTGTAAGCCATCTGACTGAAAAGGCTTTTCTTTAGGAGAACTATACTGTCGGCTTCCAGGCCAGACCCGTTAATTTGTTGTCTTGGGGTTTCTGTCTGGTGAAAACTCTAAGTTAGGAGGGTAGCCAGACCTTGATGGATCTAATGGGTCTCGTTGATCTATGTCCTGCTCAGACCTCAAACCATCGGAGGTTGTTGGTGTCATGGAGGTAATTGGTCTTTCAGAGGTTGTTGATGTCATGGTGTTTTTCAGACTTTCTGAGGCTGTTGATGTCATGGTGTTTTTTAGACTTTCTGAGGTTGTTGATGTCTTGGTGTTTACTTTGCTATCTGGGGCTGTTAATTTCATGGAGGTACCGTGCCTTCTGAATTAATGGAGGTTACTAGGCCTGGCTTTAGAGTTACAAACAGTAAGAAATAGAACTGATCTGTGTCCTCTCTACTCAGCAAGACCTCTCACTGATCTGCGTCCTCTCTACTCAGCAAGACCTCTCACTGATCTATGTCCTCTCTACTCAGCAAGACCGCTCACTGATCTGTGTCCTCTCTACTCAGCAAGACCTCTCACTGATCTATGTCCTCTTTACTCAGCAAAACATCTCACAGGTACCCTATTTACTCAGCGAGATGTTTCACTGTTTGGTTACCTCTACTCTGCAAGACATCTCACATTTCGATGCCCTCTCAACTCAGCGAGACGTGTCACTGTTTGGTGTCCTCCTTACGCATCGGGGGTCTGTCCATTCAGCCTCCCCAAGGGGAAGCCTGTAAACTCAGGGTGTCAGATGAGTAAGCCCCCCCGTAACTCGATGACCCATGGGATGGCCTGTCTGGATGAGCTGTATGGATGGAAAGTATACTTACTGAGAACACAGGCTGAATGACAAGAGGCTATATGTAATCAGCATACATCTCCCAGTACTAAAAAACCCTACATCCCATATCGTTTCTTCCTGGTATACACTGAGACTGTTGGTTGGTGCTGTGTAACTGTGAATGCCACTGCGCCAAATGTATGCATCACGACACAAGCAGACTGTTAAATTCACCTCTGAAAACTAACCGTCCATGCTAGCATTGATTGGAGTGCTACCTGTGTTAACATAAATGCATTGTGTGCGCGTGTGTGTGTGTGTGTGTTTGATATTCGAGAGTAGAGGCCCAAAATGATGAACTGATGGTGTGTGTGTGGGCGCGCGCGCGCGTGCGTTGAGATGTGTGTGTGTGTGTATGTGCGTATCTTTACCTGGGAGGCTATTGTGCCTCAGACCACATCAGCAGCATACCAAACGAAAAAAAGAAATAAAGCTAATCGAGGAACACTCGGCTACAAATGACATTTGACTTCCCTGGCTAGAGGCCTGTGTGAGGCCGAAAGAGAGAGAGAGATTGAGAGAGAGAGTGAGAGAGAGAGAGAGAGGGAGAGAGAGAGAGCGAGAGGCAGAAAGCGAGAAAGAGAGAGAGAAGGAGATTTTACAGTGGCCCTCAGCTACATCCTCTGAGCCTCTCCTTAAACAGCAATTATTTCAAACAGTACTACCTCAGGGAAAGGATCACTCACAGCCAGACAGGAACACACACATACACAACACACACCACACATCATTAATACACACATAGCCTGCTGTCCATAAGAGTAGCATTATTAAAAGTGCACTTTGTAACTTTGAAAACAGGATATATTTGCTCCTGAGAGGGCTATCTAATGGAATGCCTGCTTAGAGCAGAATGGATCAGAGTTCCCACACAGCACAGATTTGAAGTCATCGCCTCGCAGTACAGCCGCGTCGCTGCGACCGGGAGTTCAAACCCAGGTTGCGGCATGGTGACCGTAGCAGGGGGTCTACCAGGTGGCTCAGCGTGGTCCTGGGTTGTGGGGTTGCGATCCAGGGTCAAGCTGACGTGAAACGTCACTCTCGGATGACCTCTTGTGGTAGGCTGGGGGCATGCACTCTTGGTTGTTGGCCGGTGAATGCATTCTCCAGGGACGCTGTTAATGGCAAGCATATCCTGGTTGAGTAAGCAGCTTGATGAGAAGCAGAATGACTTTGCAAGGTATTCTTCACAGGACGTGCACCAAAGAGAATACTAGAAGTTCAGGAATTGGGTGAAATTGTAGAAAAAATACTGTAAAATGTACATAGACAAAACATTTTTTCAGATTAACTGTTTTTGTTTCTGGTAAACACACGTGTTGGTTAAGATAAACCACACATGTCAGCCTCCATGCTTTTCAGAACATCTTACAAATGTATATGGTAGTAGTCACATCACTGTAGTTACAATATATCCTCAGAGACATGTTTAGGACAGTGGCAGTGGACCAATCAAAATGTATATTCATATTAACACCATGACACCCTTCATAATGATAGCAGATTCATAAATCATGTGGGGATTTGCAAAGTCAACTAGCTTGCTGTGAATCAAAACAAAATAATAGGATTAATGTTAAATGACTAGCAAGAAACAATAGACATAAGGTATGATTAATATTACTTTATTTTAAATTAGACTTTAAGCAGATGCTCAAATGCAACATTTAGTTACAGACAGTGCGTCCATAGAGATAGCTAGGCAGGACAAACTCAGTCCTGATAAGTACACCTTACTAAATGAACTAGCTGTTAACAGTCGGTGCAAGAAGGAAGAGGAAAAATATACTCAAGGAGTTTTGATACCCTTGCAGAATTGAATGCAGAAGAATAAATTACGGACACAATGAGTCAAATTTCTGTCTCAACACCTCAAAAAAGCATAGTCGTTTCTCAAGCACAAAACATTTTATTGAGTGGTATGATTTTCTTCGGCAAAACATAGGTTTCAAAAGTTTCTGGCAACTTTAAATAGTAATTTAAATAAACCAATGTGGCATCTGTTATGAAATACTCTTAAACAAAAGAAGCCCTTACTGAGCCAAAACCACAAATTGCAATGCCCCAACTTTGCCAAGTGTCATTGGAAATACATTTTGTAACTTTCTTTCCCATTTCCACCGTAGGCATGTTAGGCCAAACAAATTGACTTGAATATAACCCAACTGACCACAGTGAAATATGATGGTGGATCATTAATGCTTTGGGGCTGTTTTGCTACAAGTACTCCAGGGGTTCGATAGCATAATGAATTTCACAAAGTACCAGGGCTTTGACGGAAACCTGGCTGTTTCTGCCAGGAGATTGAGACTTGGCCATGAATGGACCTATAAACACGACAATGACCCAAAACATTCATCAAAATCAACACACAATACTCAATACATCTACACCTGGCCACAGAGCCAGGGACCACAAAGACCATGACCACGGAGCAAGGGACCCCAATGCCAAGCACCACAGAGCCAGGGACCCCAATGCCGGGGGCCATAGAACTAGGGACCCCAATGCCAGGGACCCCAATGCCAGGGACTACAATGCCGGGGGCCACAATGCTCGGATTTCCCCGAATTTCACTTTGTCTCAGACAATTCACAGGTGATTACATCCATGGGCAACCTGGAGATTGACCTGTGTGTGTGGGTGTGTGTGGGTGTTTAAGTGTCCACGTGTCATAAATAAATTTGTGAAAGAGTTATTCTGCCCTCCATCAGAGTGTATGTATGAATCGTTCTCCCTCTCCCACACTCCTATTTCCTTCTCTCTTTCATTTCCTCTCTGTCTCTTTTCCTCCAACTCTTTTCCCCCTTAGTTTTTCTCTCTCCGCCAGTATTTATCTTCTTCCCCCTCGGCCTGACAGATGGGAGTGTTTGGGGAATAAAACCGCCACTATATACCGTATTATTTATTAGCTTCACCGCCCACCCAGCCTTTAGTCAGACCGAGCCAAAACTCCCTCCACACAGATCACCCAGAGAAGACAGGATTTATGAGGGCCAACTATTTAGATGGCAAAATGTTGTGCCTTGATCAAAGCAACGTCACACTTAATGGAGACTCACAGCCGACGGCAGTGACCTCTGGGTCATCCATGTACATACTAAGGTCCTAGACATCGCACACTCAACGAGAGATGAGGGGGGAGTTACATGCAATCAAACAATTAATAATGTGCAGTTATTGATAAACATCTTTTTACATCAGCACTTCTCACAAAGTGCTTTTATTAAACACCCAGCCCAAAGCCCCAAGGAGCAAGCCACAACAGCGTTGAAGCACTGTGGCTAGGAAAAACTCCCTAAAGGGGCCAACAATTTAGGAAGGAACCTAGAGAGGAACCAGGCACGTAGGGGTGTCCAGTCCTCTTTGGGGCGTTGCCGGATGAACATTTTAGAAGTACGAGTTGTAATAATGAATGAATGCACGTGTGCTGTGTCCAGAGTCTGTGAAATCTAACCGTGTCTGCACATACTGTGTACCGTGTGCGTGGTTTAGTCTGCGGCAGCTTATGGAGGTGGGTGCTTCTGCCGTGCAATCCGGAGGTCTGCGATCGACTCCGGTGGGCGTAATTACGTGCAGATTAGGGGGAGAGGGGTCCAGCATGGAGCCGTCTTTGATGGGATTAATCACTCAATTACCCAGCTAAATCTGTCTCTCTACCCCTGGTGTTCACACACACAAAGCACAAACGTTAATCAAGTGGCCGATGGCCCACCGTTTGTAGCACCTGACCAGTACCCGAAAGGGGGCTAGATTGAGTCCCGGAGCCGGTGCAAGGTGACGAACCCGATGTTCCGTCTTCGAGCGAGACCCGTGCGCCAAATGGAGCAGCATATGGTGCCTTTCAGTTGGACCTTCGAGTGGTGTGATGAACACATTCAGGCCCTAAACTGATCCTGCTGTGGAACTCCCCCCTAGCCAGGTCTTGTCCTCTGCAGGCTGTTTTAATCTCTTTGAATCGTCAACTCCAGCAGAGGACTCGCTGTAGTACACGTGTGGCTGGGATCTTATTCTGTTCTGATCTTTCACTGTGACGTTCCAGAGAGACGGTCCAGGGATCCAACCCATACGCTACCCTCAGGAGACACAGTCCGGGGATCACCATCCATCCAACGCATTCGAAGATCCTGCAGCCGCTAAGTGGAGCGCGAGCCAGGCGTGTGTGGTTAAACATACAGCCGCTGATGGAGTTCATGTCGAGGCCATGCATGCATAAAGGTGACGTCCTGGTGAGTGCTAGGAACACTAAACCTCCTATCCTGGAGCTCACCAACACTGTACCCAATGAGGTATGAGTGATTATGCATTAGGGGCGCAGAGGGATCCTTCTAAAACTCACCCCCAATTAATCTCTTCCAGAAGTGTGTGTTGCCCGGCGACCGACCTTGGTTCTGGAAGGTGGTAGGTTGAAGGTGAGTTTTAATGGAAACACCCGGTCTCCCATAGGGACCATTTGGTCCGTTCTATTTTTTATATAAAAAAAATGGGAGTCGACAAATTGTTGGGGATCAAGCGGTAGGCAAAATAAGAGCCTGTTTTATTTAAATCAGAAGCATTTCAGTGTTTTGAATATGACTACGCAAGCGTCCGGGTTCATTGTGAACCGTTTACCTCAAGTGTCAATTGCTGCAAAAACCATAGCAACCGGCCGTGTCAACACATTCTGAAGTGAAAAGCAGATGCTTTTTTAACTGCATTTGAGCGATTGTAAAGGGAGAGGCACTGATCGTTGTATAAACCGCTATTGGGATTCATAAAACAATGCCACAACGAGCCGTTGTTTGTTCTCCAATGAAACGGTTAAACTCGGATTTGGAAGATCACCGCAACATACCAGAAGACGGTGTAATTTTAACATGAGGTAAATGATACAGACCAACTCACCACACTTGCTTTCCCCCCTGGCTTCTGTAGAACGTTAGAACAACTATGGACAGGACTGTTTGTGTCGTAGCGAGGGGAAAGAGGGAATGAAAGTGAACATCGAGTGAGAAAGCGAGTCAGGGTGCTTGACGAGCAGGGGTCGCTATCGGGCAGATCGGCTAATTATCTTAGTAAAACAGGTGGCCTCATTGGACAGAGTTATTCCATTAGCAACCCTACTTGAGGTCTCTTTGTGTTTGGGTGTGTCTCCATGTTTGTTTTCGATAGGAGTGAAAGGAGGGAAAAATGTCCATCCTTAAGTCGTGTTTGGACAAATCAAAAGTACACTAACCTTTAAGTGTATTTGTGTTTTATGGTTTTGCGAATTTCTAAGTTGAATTTATCATTTTTTGTTTTAGTCTGACGAAGCGAGAGATTTCCCATCTGTTTTACTACAGGTGTTTTAATACCCAGCCGGTCGTTCCTCAATCTTACTGTCAGTTTATTGCTGCTGATAGTTCACATTGTCACATAGGTAAATACACACACATTTACACACACATCAGTTAATACACACACATTTACACACACATCACTATTCCCACTCTCTGTACCTACGGGCTGTGTTTGGTCCTTCCTCCTTTCTCCACAGTAGTTAGAAGAATCACACTGCAGTGACATTTTTTGTCTATAGCCCTAATGGACTATAAACCCAAAGGTCACACATTTTTTTCCACAGCAATTCCGAAAACAGCAAAGCGGAAAGAGCAGTTGGGTGGGAAAAACAAGAGATTGGTTTTTGGGGGGGGAAATGCACGGTACCTCTATCTGACTGCCAAAGAGTGAGCAACAACCTCACAGTTCACACGCTCATAGCAACAACCTCACAGTGCACACGCTCGTAGAAACAACCTCACAGTACACACGCTCATAGCAACAACCTCACAGTACACACGCTCATAGCAACAACCTCACAGTACACACGCTCATAGCAACAACCTCACAGTACACACACTCACAGCAACAACCTCACAGTACACACGCTCATAACAACAACCTCACAGTGCACACACTCATAGCAACAACCTCACAGTACACACGCTCATAGCAACAACCTCACAGTACACACGCTCATAGCAACAACCTCACAGTGCACACGCTCGTAGCAACAACCTCACAGTACACACGCTCATAACAACAACCTCACAGTTCACACGCTCATAGCAACAAACTCACAGTTCACACCCTCACAGCAACAACCTCACAGTTTCCCAACCCTCTTCTCTCATCTCTCCTGTCCCCGCCCCTTTCCATTCCCCACCCTTAGTCTCCCCCCCATTTACCCGCCACTCTCCTGGCTCCGCCTCTAACCTCATGTTATGCTATAAGGGACACATTACTCATTTACACTATGTTAAGCCGGTACAGGGAATTGAAGCGTAGGCATCGACGACGACGTGTTAGCCCCGAGGCTGTGTGACAGCGGGTTAAAACCTGGTTACCAGTCAAATTGTCTCTCCTGTTCTTGCGTGTTATTTTCATCCTGACACGGAAGGCCGGTGTGATGGTGATATCAGTGACTCCAGGCTAGAAGCGTGACATTGCCGCTCATTTGTCTGATTCCCGAACGCTCCTTCGCATCCCACCCAGCCTCGGCCGGTGCAGCCGACTGGGATTTGAACCTGGGGTCAGTCGTCTCTGTGGAAGTTCAGTCCTGTGCGGGGAAAAAAAGCTTGACGTAGTTAAACCGCGATACACCTGTAAGCTCCCTCGTGAACGGAAACACCACCCTCCCGCGTGTGTGTATCGCGTCAGCCTCAGTCAGTGTCAACCAGGCCACACAGCTGCCTGTCTGCTGAGCCAATATGGCCGCCGTCGCATCCAACAGCAGCAGACGCAGAATCCAAGGAGCCCGGTGGGGTGGAGGGCGGGGGGTGGAGGGGTGGGGGGCAGGTGGCAGCAAGCCTCCGACTTCCCAGAGGTGGAGGAACTGATTCGGAGAGACAAAAGGCGACGGTCGCTACCCTGGCCTGTCACAACCACTCTCAACCTCCTAACGCCGAGGCCCTCACCAGCCACGGGGAACAGAGGGGATCATGGGAGAAGTGGAGGGGCGGGGCACCCGGAGACTAGTCCCAAAGAAATTTAAACATATCATACGAGACAAAACGACCACGACCTGGTTCTTTTGGCGTCCCGATGAGGGTGAGGAGATGTTTTTTTAGGCGGGGAAGCCACACGTCTGCTGTGGTTTATGTGACCGAGGTTCATGCCGAAACATGCAGAACACAAAATGCACTCTTGAGAAGGAGAAAACATTGTGATCTGCATTGTGTTGATCTTGGTAAATATTGGATTCCATGGTTGGAAGGAGACCCTGCTGGCCAAGGGGGGAGACAAAGGGGAGGGACACATGTACATACCGCTCTGTTACCCTGAGGTCTCCAGGGGCAGAGAGCATTTATGACCACCTGTGGAAAGTGGAATGTTTCTGCCTGCCGGTACTCTCTTTATCTCTCTATCTCTCTATATATCTCTCTCTTTCTCTCTCTCTTTCTGCCTGCCGGTACTCTCTTTATCTCTCTATCTCTCTCTATATATCTCTCTTTCTCTCTCTCTCTTTCTGCCTGCCGGTACTCTCTTTATCTCTCTATCTCTCTCTATATATCTCTCTTTCTCTCACTCTTTCTGCCTGCCAGTACTCTCTTTATCTCTCTATCTCTCTATATATATCTCTCTTTCTCTCTCTCTTTCTGCCTGCCGGTACTCTCTTTATCTCTCTATCTCTCTCTCTATATCTCTCTTTCTCTCTCTCTTTCTGCCTGCCGGTACTCTCTTTATCTCTCTATCTATCTATATATATCTCTCTTTCTCTCTCTCTTTCTGCCTGCCGGTACTCTCTTTATCTCTCTATCTCTCTCTATATATCTCTCTTTCTCTCTTTCTGCCTGCCGGTACTCTCTTTATCTCTCTATCTCTGTACATATATCTCTCTTTCTCTCTCTCTTTCTGCCTGCCGGTACTCTCTTTATCTCTCTATCT